>AODS02000190.1:0-27397 GCA_000331325.2 Crithidia fasciculata
AGAGACAAGGAGCGTAGAGCACCACAGCAGAGTGGCGGCGATGGTCACACGAGCATACCGCCCCGCCCAGGAGCAGTGAAATGCAACTCACTCTGTGGCAAGGAGAGGAGAAGATGGGTGCACGGCAGCAAACGAAGAGACACACGGTAAGGGCAAAATACCTGTACAGCAGCAGCGAGCACGCGATGGAGATGCGAGGCAACAAAAATACGTAGCGGCAGTGGCCAGCAGAGAGGGAAAACAATAGATGCCTTCTATGCTTCTTTATTAATTCTCAAATTAGGATCTAAAAGGTGATCGACTTCTCGTCTATGATGGTGCCTCCTAAATGCGTGCGGAAGGCGTTTGGTGCGACGCTGTAGCGTAGAGTCACGGCGCTCTTCACTCGAGCACAGCAGCAACAATCAGAAAGGGGCGGGGAAGACGCAAAGGACAGCAGTGTGCACGGAAGGTTGAAGAAGTGAGTCTGTGCAGCTCTTAAGCGCACCAAAATGGCACCGGAAATACGGCTCGCGTTTGCGGCAGTGACGCACGCACCGCCACTTCTTGCATCAGTGACAGGGGAGAACACACGACACGAAATAAGACTGCACTTAAAGCTGCCCCTCTTTTATTATGTAGAGAGATAAAACTGCGGTGTAGAGCGCAGTAGGCAAGCAAGAAGATCGTGTTAGCTCCCCCACGCTGCCGCCAGCGACAGTAAAAGCGCCACTGCCTCTTTTCATTGTTTTTTTAAATAGCTTCTGTTTTCCTACAGCAAGTATTGTGAGCTGTGTTCCTCATGTATCTCCTGCAGCTACCCAATGCACACTTCGAGTCATGATCAAGTACGTGAGCTCAACGGCGTGCACGCGCTTCTACTAAACACCACCTTCTTTTTTTTTTCGGTGTGGTTCCGCTCCTCTTTTATTCTAAATGAATATACTTTTCTTTCTTTTGTTTTTTGATCAACGGAGCCGCATGGGCCGGAAGCAACACCAACGCGTTGAGCACGCACGCACTACTCGACAGCCGACGCTGCAGGGGCGGCGCGTAAAGCGAAGAGAGGAACAAAAAGACTGGACAAAGCATAAAAAAAAACTCAAAGGATGGCGCCATGTGGAGTGTGGAGAATGTAAGAGAGAAGGACGATCGCGAAGAGGGGTTGAAATAAAAGAAAAAAAGCTGCAACTATCAGCACCGCATCCTGTATAAACACACATGAGAGTGTGCACGCGATGATCTACCCGCAAAGAAAAAAAAAACGGCTACAACGGCGCACGGAAAATCGAGAGCACGTTCACCCCGAAGTGAGAACTCAGCGCACACAACAACAAACACAGTCCCTCTTGCCTCCACCGCACTCGCTACACAACAAACGTTACTCAGCGAGTGAGGAGAGGGACAAACAGAAAAGAAACTACCACGAGGCTCATCGGCCTCCTCGCAAAAAGAGCACCTGGAAACAAAAAGAGAGAGAAGGCTATCAATAAAGCAAACACAGATGACCTCTCACCGCCACAATGACACACAGCCCGCCTCAGCGTGATGCATGCTACACGACAGAAGATAAAAGGCAGGCAAGACAGACGCGACCAGCTCGTCCGACGACGGCGCACGTGTGCGAGCGTAAAGAAAGATCGGCTGCGGATGGCAGCACCATCCTGGTGCACTGCTTCAAGTAAACGGTGAGCGGCAAGAAGGGTGTCGAACCACGCAGGTGTCAGCACAAACTCAAAATAAGAAAACCCGGTTCTATGGTGGCTGCGGTGCTTCTCCAAATTTTCTCCCTGCTAACGCCTCTACATCAAAAGACCAGCAGCCACACATACGCACGGCGCCTAGCGTCCGCCGCGCCGGGGCAGAAGGTCGCGCACCGCCTCCCACGTCACGCCGCGGCGCCGCGCCACAACAACACCCACCACAGCCACCGCGACCACCGCAGCGACAGCCGCCGCCGCCCGCGTTGCTGCCCCGCTGCTGCCCACCTTTCCGTCCCCACGGCGCCGGTTCTTCTCCGCTGCGGCCGTCGCGGCGTCGAAGAAGGTGCAGTGGACCTCGTAGTGGCGCGTGTCGCCGCGCGTGAAGTATGGTCGGCAGAACTCCTTCTCGACCTCCCCGCGCTCGATCAGCCCGGTGGCGTCTGCCTCGCTGATCGTCACGTACTCGACACGAATCGTCGAGAGTTTCCCCATCGTCATCACCGCCGGCTGGGCGTAGAGAGTGATGGTGTCCTTGAGAGAGGGGCGGGGGTGGCCGGTGCGGTCGTGCCCGAGCAGCCCATAGGTCTTGGAGAAGAGGATGGACGACTCCTTCACCCGCAGACGGTAGAGTACGTGCAGCTCCTCGTTGGGCTTTTCGTCCACCAGCGAGACACCAAAGGAGCACGTCAGCTTCGTCGGGTACTGCGCGATCTCCAGCTCACCCTCCTTGCTGCCTTTGACCGAAATGAGCGGTGCGGCCTCTTTCGTGGATTTCCTCTCCGTCGACATCTTCTTTATTTGTTTCGGTGTCGACTGCGATGAGAAGTGCGCCAGCGCTGCACTCAGAGAGAAGCGTGTCTGTGTGTCGTGTATGAGTTGGCGTGTCGATGTGTTCGTGAGGCGCTTCTGATCGTACCGAACCCTGCGGACAAGAACACCTGGCAGCAGTCGCAAGTAATGCGCGCTTGGTGGGAGGCAGTTGCAGTGAGTGCCAAAGCGGAGATGCAATGCGGAGAGAAAGCGAGAGAGGAGAGAGGCAAAAGCGGGAGAGAAGAGTAAACGCACGCTCAAAGGCACCGAAACAAACATCTCTTATTATTATTTTGGCAAAACAGCTTTTCTTCGCAAGAAAAGACATCAACTAACAAAGCGCAAAAACAATCTCGCACGCTTCACGCAGAAAAAAAAAAGCACTTTAAGCACCAGCCATTGACATTGCTGCGGGCTTCTGTCTTGAGATAAGCAGCCTAGTGTAACCCAGATGCACCGGGCACTACCCGCCAACACGTCTTCTTCATCAAGAGACAGCAGCCGATGCACGCATAGTTGCCATACTGTGGGTTTCCAGTGTAAACATTTCGCTGTTCTGTTCGTTGTGCGCTATCCATAAATAATTGTGCGTGTGTGTGTGTGACGCAGCAGCGCTGCGGTGCCCTAGAAAAGGGAAGAGAGAGAAGAGTGCCACAGTCACTGCACTGATCACCGCCGCCTCTGCGGAAGGCGCCAATTTAAGGAGGGGAGATCGAAGTCTTCCACCGCATCGGGAAAAAAAAAATTACGCGTGAACCACAAGTCACGCTGTATCCTTAAAAGACATTTTTGATCCACGGATCCATAAAGGAAGGAGAAATAATTTAAAAAAAATACGCGTGCCATGCACGCACACACCACGTTTTGGGTCCAGCGTTATACGCAGCCAAAGCCACGGTTTGACCGTTGTTGGCGGGCAGCACAGCCGGACACGTTATGGGGGACAGAAAAGAGGTGAAAAGGTGAAGAAAAGAGAATTCGAAAAATCGAGCGAAGCCGGCCGTCACGGTAGTGCAGAAGCAATCCAAAAGTGCAACACCCTTCCCGTGTCAGCATCCCTTGCAGCACCGCCGTTCAGCACGCAACACTGCTAAAACACACACACATATAGAGAAGAAAAAGAAAAACGGAGGCGGAGCTGAAGTTGGCTTAAATTAAGGTATCACCATTAGACTCCGTCCGCCTCAGGGCATTTGCAGGTGAATCGAGTGGCGCCGCCGTTACACCCGCGCAGCACCGCACGAAGAAGAAAAAATAAGAAAACGTTTTTTGTTTGATTAAGTAGGGTTAGTCCTTATATTGCAGCTGCAGCGTACGAAGGGGAAAACATGCAAAACACTGCTACCACTACTTGGGGTCGCCGATGCGCTTCAGGGCGTCCACCACCATGCCCCAGAACTTGTCAAAGTCCAGCTTCACCGCCACCTGCGTGTGGCAGTGCTCCGGGCGTGGGTTGCGGAAATCAGCCACCGTCATCCCCAGCGTCAGCTTACCGGTCAGCTCGATGTCCACTGGCACTCGCTCCGTCGTCATCACCGACGGGTCGATCACGTAAGCCACCGCGCACGGGTCATGCACCGGCGGGAACTCGAAGCCCTGTTCGCGCTTGTACTGCGTGGAGAAGAACTGCAGCAGCTCCTCCACAAACTTCGCCGGCTTCGTGCCGACCGCAGCGATCTGCTCCACCACCGCTGGGGTGGCCAGCGCCTGGTGCGTGAGGTCAAGGCCCACCATCGTCACCTGCCAGCTCTCGTTGAAGACGATGTGCGCAGCTTCGGGATCGATCTTGATGTTGAACTCCGCCACCGCGCTCCAGTTGCCCTCGTGGTAGCCGCCACCCATCAGCACGACCTCCTTCACGCGGTCCACGATCCGCGGCTCCAGGCGCGCAGCCATCGGCAATGTTCGTCAGCCCACCCGTCGGCACCAGCGTGATCGTCTTGGGGCTCCGTGGCTCATCACAAGGTCGATGATCACCTGCACTGCGTGGCGCTCGTCCGCCTGCGGTCTGCGGTGGCGGGCAGCTGCGGCCCGTCCATGCCAGATTCGCCGGTGGATCGACGGCGCATTCTCCACCGTGCGCACCAGCGGCCGGCTGCACCCCGGCACCACCGGCACACCACGAATGCCGGCAACGTCGACAACGCCCAGCGCGTTGCGGGTGACCTTCGCCAGCGTCTGGTTGCCTACCACCGTCGTGATGGCCAGCAGCTCGATCTCGGGGTTGCCGTGCGCCAGCAGGATCGCGATGGCGTCATCGTGGCCCGGGTCGCAGTCGAGAATGATCTTCTTCGGCATCGTGAAGGGGGAGAGAGAAATTAGAGGTGGAGTAACGGAGGAGGTGCGCTGGGTGCGTGTGTGTGCTGACGGAAAACACGGGGAGTTAGTCGATACGATAGTGGCGGAGGACTTTGGTAAAAGGGGGAGAAGAAGTGGAAATGGCAAAAAGAGAGGGAAGTAATAGAGAGAGTGCATCGCTGCGCGTGTCGCTGAACAGCGGTGGCAGGTGCGCATTGGAGTGGCATTCTCACCACTGTAATGAGGGACCTGCGACAACTTTGTTTTCGTCCTTCGCGGACAAGGACCCACAAAGCGCAGCGTCTGCGTGCTTGATAGCGGTAAGACCTCGCATCAAGAGGGTGTCTCAAGCGGATGCCGTTCGCTCCATGTTTTCGCTTTAAAAATTTGGAAACTTACCGCACTCAACTGCGCACCGAAAACGATGTATCAGAAACTTTTTCTTCCCCGTTGGCTTTATTGTTTTAGGTTTGGTGATAGGACAGTAAGTCGCCTGACCTGCCCGCATGAACGACGTTGCCCGAGGCGAGGGGGCAAAAGAGGGAGAACGTCTTTGGTCAACGAATGCGGTACGACTCTGCGTGCTGCCGCCGCCTTGAGAGTAAAGTGCATGTCAGGAAGGGCCGAAGAAGAGCACGGTGTGTGCGGTAGAGGTCGCACAGTCAACTAGCGTGCTTCTCCCACACACCCAGCTCTGACAGCGCTGTTGGTCCATGATGCACAGAACTCGCAAGACAGTTTTTAAATTACTTAGCGCGCTTGCAGAGAAAAAACAAAAAAGTAAAAAAAGAAAGGTGAGTACGTGAAGGAAAAGAAGCACACCACACAGCAAGGGCAGCAATCATCTCGTCGGTTGCTACTCTCTCCATGCGCTGCGGGAAAAAAAAAAACAAAGAATCGTTGCTGCATCGCCAAACAAAAACTCGCCCGTTGCGAGGTCCGTGTCGAACGCAAGCGTGTGCATTCACTGGCTGCAGTCCTCCGATGAGAACTGTCCAGATCTTAAAGCCTCCCGAGAAGCAAAACTTTGGGAAGAAAGGATGAGAGGGAGAGACAGAGAAACCCGTCTGCTTTACTGACGCCATCTCTTCTCTCCGATTGAATCTTCGAACCTTTTTACTGAGGGTCGCCGATGCGCTTCAGAGCGTCCAACACCAAGCCCCAGAACTTCTCGAAGTCCAGCTTCACCGCCACCTGCGTGTGGCAGTGCTCCGGGCGTGGGTTGCGGAAATCAGCCACCGTCATCCCCAGCGTCAGCTTACCGGTCAGCTCGATGTCCACCGGCACCCGCTCCGTCGTCATCACCGATGGGTCAATCACGTAAGCCACCGCGCACGGGTCATGCACCGCCGCAGCCGCCATTAAGCGGTTACTCTGGTAAATCTTCGTGTAGTAGTCCATGATCTCCAACATGAAGCGCGCCGGGTTCGTGTCCACCTCCTTCACACGCTGCAGAATCGGCGGTGTGGCCAGCGCCTGGTGCGTGAGGTCGAGGCCCACCATCGTCACCTGCCAGCTCTCGTTGAAGACGATGTGCGCTGCTTCGGGATCGATAATGATGTTAAACTCGGCAACAGACGTCGCGTTGCCCTCGTGGTAACCGCCACCCATCAGCACGACTTCCTTTCACGGCGGTCCACAATCCGCGGCTCCAGCGCGCGCAGCCATCGCAATGTTCGTCAGCCCACCCGTCGGCACCAGCGTGGATCGTCTTGGGCTCGTGGCTCATCACAAGGTCAATGATCAGGTTCACCGCGTGGCGCTCGTCCACCTTGTTCTTGAACTCGGCCGGGTAGGCAACCGTGCCCATGCCCGACTCGCCGTGGATATGGCCCGCCGTCATGATCTTGCGCACCAGCGGCTTGTCACAGCCGGCGGCAATAGGGACACCCGTAATGCCGGCGATGTCGGCCACAAGCTGCGCGTTGCGGGTGACCTTCGCCAGCGTCTGGTTGCCTACCACCGTCGTGATGGCCAGCAGCTCGATCTCCGGGTTGCCGTGCGCCAGCAGGATCGCCACGGCGTCATCGAGACCCGGGTCGCAGTCGAGGATGATCTTCTTCGGCATCTTTTTTTTTTTTTTTAAGATATAGAGCGACAGTGGATTGCCTGCAAATAGAAGAGGAGAAGGTACAAAGCTAAGAAAAAAAAAAGTGCGGTACGGTAATGTGCTGCGGGTGATGTTTGTTTGTGTGTGCGATGGTTGGGGCAGTCACGAGATGCGTTGGGAGGAATGTGCCAGCGGTGTTGGTAGCACCACGAAGCAGAGTAAGAGGAAGACAAAAAGATCGAAAGGCGGTCAGGTTGAAGGCAGGAAATATATAGTAGACGGTGGAGCGGTAACGCAAGGTGGCGCATCAGCGCGCA
Organism: Crithidia fasciculata; assembly: GCA_000331325.2. Lineage (NCBI taxonomy): Eukaryota > Euglenozoa > Kinetoplastea > Trypanosomatida > Trypanosomatidae > Crithidia > Crithidia fasciculata. The sequence continues at coordinate 7,158 of AODS02000190.1, forward strand.
GCCGTCTAGCTTTTTTCAGAGAGGAACCGCAGGCAAAGAATAAGACTAGCGATGCAGCTACCGTTTTTTGAAGGCTAAAGAGAAGCAGCGAGCGCGACCGTCGCAGCCAACAGGCGACGCATTCCGCTGCGTGCACCACAATGCCTCATGTATTCAAAGTGCCTGACGATGCTCTCAACTACAAGCTTCTTTGTGTTCCACATATTTGAAAAACGGTTGGAGTGGTCCGCAACAGTGAAAGGAAAAAAAAAAGAAAGTACGCCCTGTTTCGTCGTGTGTGAAATCGCAGCAACGCACGAAGCACATCTTTAGCTCTGGAGCCAACGATTGCGTCGTAAACGCGCAGACCCGCGCGTGAGCCATCGTAGCCGCACAGTAAAGCAAGTGAGTCAGTTTTTGACTCTCACAAAGAGGGAGAAAGTGAGCATGTGCCGTCAAAGGCAAGTCATCGTGCCTCTGTGTGTGGGTGTGTGTGCACGTGCGCACCTTCCCTTCCTTTAGCTTCGTACACAGGGGGATGCCTCCTTCGTCGTGTGAGAAGGGAAAAAAGCATAACACAAAATGCACCAATCAAACAGGAAAAAAAAATTAAAAGATGTTCATGAGCGGCACAGACAACCGTCAACAGACACGAAGGAAAAGAAAAAGCGGCACAAATCAAACGAAGAGAAGAATCATGACGACGAAGATGGATACGAATCATATATCTGACACTTTACGTGGTAGCAACAGCGATGCAGAGTCAGAGCGAGAGAAAAGGCTCAATCGAGGAGAGCGCGCTGTCGTGAAACATGCGAGATAAAACATGGAAGAAAAAAAGAAAGCGAGAAAAGTAAGTCCGCTCTTGTTCCCTTTCTTTCACGGTCGACGCACGCCTCACAGCTAGCACAAAGGCGAATCCAAATCGAGCACCGATATGTGACGAGCTGCGACGATAGCACGTGCAGGTCTTGCCACTCCTGTTCTCCATGCTCCTCGCTGGCACCCTCTCGAGTCTCTCCCACTGCTCATTGTTGGTAGATAAACTGCATCGCCTCGACGTCAGCTCGACACGTCGGACACTTCCCCCCGGAAAAGCGGACGGCGCAGCCCCAGCAGGCACAGAGGTGGCGGCATGGAAGAAAGACGGTGTCCTTGCAGTTTTCCAGACAGATGTTGCACTGCTCCGACTCGAAGCGGGACGGGGTGGGCTCGTAGCCCGGCGGTGGGGGTCGCGACACGGGGCGGCTGTGACCCACTGTCTTGTAGGCAATAGAGGCCACCACAGCGACCACGCCGGCGGCGGCGGCGGTTTGGGTCCACGTGAACTGCGTGCCGCTGCCCGGGATCGACGATGGATTCGAGCATCTCCTTCTGGCTGTTGATGGTGATCTCGTGCTGCTCGATGAGAGACTGCTGGTCGCCCAGCTTCTCAAAGAGCTTCCACACCGCAACGCCGAAGGGCACGAGGGCAATGAGCTCCAGCCCGCTCATGGTGAGCACCGACAGAGAACACTAAATATATATAAAGGCAAAGGAAAAGGGAAAAATGCAGCAAGACAGCACGTTTAGTGCAAAAGCAGTTGTAGCTTTTTTTTTCTATCAAGTGAGGAGCACCAATGGATGTGAAGAAGGGTATCTTGGTGTGGATGGGTATGTCCTCTGAACGTACGTGCGCAGCTGGGAAAGCAAAGTTCGCAGAGGAAGGTTTATTGCTAATACTGTTGTGCGGCGTTCGCAGGCCGTTCACCGTGGTGACTGAACGCACAGCCCTTCTCTGGTGTTTGCACCCAACAGCGTCGATAGCAAGAGGCGGAGAAGAAAAGAGATTTGGAGGGAAGAACGAACGATGGAGTGAGAAGCAGCCAGCACACGACGACTCGATTAAAAGCATTTAAAACACTCCTTGTTACCTGTAGGCATCATCTGACGAAGGGTGTCTCAAAGACATGCATCGGCTTCACAAACGTATTTCGTGTGCGAGCTTTTTTTTTGTAGTTGTTAGAGGGGCTTTGTGACCGTTGACGTCTCGGTTTATGTGCTTCACGACTCCAATACCCGCAAGCGTGCACCGTGTCTGCAGCTTGCTAGCACAAATGCCTCTCATTCTCCTCTTTCCGAATTGACTTCGCTCTTATGCAGAGAGAGAACACAATTACTGTTTAACGCGCACGGGCAGCTACAGATTCTTTTTTTCTTTCAAAGTTAGCAGCTTACTTTATGGCGTTTCTAATTGCTGTGTTCGGCGCCACGAGAGGCCAACAATAAATTCCAACTAATCAACACAATGCGAGAAAGGGAGAGGGTGGGAGAGAGCAACGCAATTGCGTACATCAACGAGTGCCGATGGACACCCGAGAACAGCGGTGGCAAATTAACTCGGGTGCCTCTTTCATCAATGACACCCACCCACCCACACACAGTGTGCTCATTTTCCACGGTGTTCAGTGATTGCACGGGCGTACATGTAGTTGAACGTGGCGGGCCGCACGGCACTCGTCTTCACCTCAGCGGCGGCGCGGTTGTCGTCCGTCGTCGGAGAGGCCGAAGCCCTGCCAGATGGCCACCGAGAAGGTCGGATCGTCCTCCACCCCAGCAGACACCATGTACCAAAAGTAGGCGAAGACGTCGTAGTCCACCGCACACTCGTCGAGCTCGTCGAGGTAGGCCGCAAACGCTGTCTTCCACGGCGCCACGTGCCGGCGCACCGACGCCCCCTCGATGCGCTCCGGCGTGAAGCGCTGGAGACACACAGCGCGCTGCACACTGCCGTCACCCGCAGCATCAAGGCGCTCAAACAGCTTGCCAATTACGGCGGCACGGCTGGCAGGTACAGGGGAACAGAGCATCAGCAGCAGGTCCACTCGCGTAGGTGCCTTCAGCCGCAGCCACTCCAGCTCCACATCGTGCACACCCGCAACACCGTCCGGCACCCCAGCGTCGCGGAAGGCTTTCAAGAAAGCCGCTATCGGAATCCGCGCCGTCCCCCACGACCGCAGAGCGTTGTAGAGCTCCACGAAGGGGAGGGGGGAGGCGGAGCTGCGCCGCAGCCAACGAATCGTGGCCGACTGCACCAGCTGCAGCATCGACATCGTCACCGGTGGGAAGTACTGGCGGAAGGCGGCGATCAGGTCGGCCACCGCGACGCCCTCACTCGAGTGGTGCTCCCGCTTCAAGTAGTAGAAGAGCTGGTCCGACTCCCGCTGCTCGAAGCCGACCTGCATGGCCTTGCAGAGATAAAAGAACTGCCGGGGTGACAACTCACCGCGGCACAGGGCACCGAAGTCTAAGTCTAGGGGTGTGCTGTGCGAGGCCGCAGGGTAGACAAGCTCAATGGAGGAGAGGCTCGCCAGCAGCGCACGGGAGCCCGTCGGTCGCGGCTCTGCCTCTCCACCGTCAAGCGAGGCCTCCGCGAAGCGCGCCATGAGCAGCGGGTACTCTGCCACTCCCGGCACCTCGGCCGCGAAGAGCAGCTGCTGCACCGACCGCACATCTTCGACATCCTCCTCCTCCGCGCCAGAGATGTAGTGGGCGAAGAGACGGGCCTTGGACGTGCTGAGGCCGCAGACACGGTCGAAGAAAAAAAGAAGCTCACGCGTGGACAGCGGCGGCGGGTGGCGGCTCGCTGGCCTGCCGCCGTGCGTTGCCGTCGTAATCTAAGAGGTCCGCCACGTGCTCCTCTAGTGGACTCATCATGTCGCTCTTCTCCACCACCGCCCGCGCCTCCTGCACCACCTGCCCAACTTGCCAGCTGTGGAAGGGAATGAGGTGGCGGAGTGCTGTCAAGACGTCGCCCAGACGAACACCGCCCTCCTCGCCGTGGTGCTCCTCCAGCGGCAAGACGTGCAGCAGCAGCGCCACATCCTGCCGGGGCAGTAGCGTGGTCGGGAAGAGAGAGAACGCGGCGTTGAGAGCGGTGCGCGGCTCCAGCGGCGGGTCCGCTGACGCCACGCAGCGACGGTCAGCCGCGAGAAAGGAGGCGAGAAGCGCTCGAGGGCCGCCAGGCTCTTGACGAGGCACAAGACCGTAGGCAACACGCTTGTAAAGCCTCAGCATGTACACCGCGTCGCTCAGCGAGGCTTCCTGCCGCGCATCGAGAGAGAACATCGTCCAGTGTCTGCAAGCATCAAACGATGATGGGGGCGGCGGGTACGACGTAGTGGCGGCCGTGCACCGTGGAAGATGTGCAGCGAGGAGGGCGGGAGAAAGAAGGAAAGAAGAGAAGAGTGTAGGTTACGGAGAGAAACACTGCGCCCTCTCTGTTAAAAGACTTTGGTGTGGTCACCGGCGCAGTTGGGGCAACTCGTCACGATTTAAGTAAATATGTTCTGAGAAAATACCCCTTTAAAAAAATGCACGTCGCTTCCAGTTTCTCGTTAAGCGAAGAGGAATGCGTCAGACGGTTCTTTCAAAGGCTGCGACACTACTGAGGCGTAGAGCAGCGTCCACCAGTTTTTTTTTTCTTTCCTCGCCATATTGGTGTTCCGTTTGCACGCTACGATGTGGCACTTATTCGTTTTCTTTTGTCTTGTTCGATAAAGGATTCTCTCCTGTTGTTTTCCTCCGTGCGTCGTGTTGTCGCCCTCCCATTTCTTCGCTGTGGAGGATTCCAGAGGAGGGATCTTTTGTCCACCAAAACGGGCGTAGCACCGCAGGCGCACCTTTTCCCCTAAGCATCCCTGAACGGCGCCAACGCTGCAACTGATGTGGACGATGTGCAGACAGCTCCCAATGCTGTTGGCGCCCTTCAGGGATGCTTAAAGTTGAGGCAGCTGTGAAGTGAAATGCCAACGACGCAATGTGCTTAACGCACCGTGTTGCCTTCGTAAGCGTATTTGGCTGCGCTCATAGCCACTGATGAAATGTGCAGCTCATGCAGCGTGTCGGTGTTAGTCGCTGATGCAATACAACGACTAACGCGCGGCAACGGCGAAAACCGTGCGAGACACAGCAAAGGCTAGCGTCCAATCTCCTGCGCTCGCATTCTTTGCGTAGATGGTTCCACTTCGTCGTAGACGCCTCCTTAGCAATTTACCCTGCTGCGATGCCGCGTTGACTGCCGCAACATGAGCGGCCCGACACATCGGGATGTAGGTCGCAACCACCTCAAGATACAAGAACGATGTTCTTCCATCAGTGAGGTTCGTCACGTGCCCTGACTCCCTCAGCTGGCCTCCTCACCACCCGCTGAATCGCGACTTCTATCCAGGGCCGTAGTGACCCATTGAAAGTCGGAAGCGGACGAGGTGGGCAGACACGTGCCGTGTCCCCGCGCACAGCAGTGACGAAGAAAGAGAGCGAGTGAACTAAAAAAGCGAAGGCCTCTCGACGCGATGACCAGCCAACAGTGTTAAGCGCAGAATCTCAGGTCTGTGCGCATCGGCGCCGACGGAGCGCACTCGCTCCTCTCGTCGGAAAGCTGAGACAGCGCCGCACCGCCGTTAACAAGGGGCGCGCCACTCAACACTCAGCAGCTGGCGTCTTGTTGTGACACGTGTGCTCCGTGTAACAAGCTGGGAAGCAAGCAAGCGGTTTTTTTTCCTTTTTTTTACACGGATCCGTAGCGGGTACTGGCCGTCGCCGAGGGAGCACACAGAAAAAACCTTCAAAAAAAAAAGCGCGCTTCCGTGCTATCTGTGCCGAGAAGAAAATCACGATACAATTGGGTGTAGCGGTAGCCCACATCTTCCAGTGTACACGTGCACTGCGGTAATATGAACATTCCTCGCGGAAATTTGCGAGTCGTCGACCCCGAGCGTGCTACGTCGTGTGATTGCGCACGTCAGGGAATTCATTTTGGTCAGTCACGCGCTCTCTCTTTCTCTCTCTCTCTCTCTGACGAAGATGACGATGCGCGCGCTGAAGGGGTGAAGAGCTTCCTAACAGCGTCGGTGAAGACCGCATAAGCTATCAAGAACAGTTTGCGCGGATCCTGTTATCATGTTGCGTCGACGGCCCGGTACGCCTCCTCGCCGGTCAGCTTTCCCTGCACGAAGTCACGACTCATCCGCTGTGTACCGGCTCAAAATGCTTTTAGCGAGAGGGTGAGAAGAGATAGAAGAGGATAGGGAAGACAAGTGGAAGGGGAAAAGGGAGGTGGACTCACGCAAAGAAAGACTGACAAAACCGAAGAACAGACGGAGAAGCTCACACGCAGCATTGGAACCAAAAAGAAAGGTGACCAATACTAAAAAAAAAAAAGACAGGAGTCGAAAGTTGTATTGATGCCGCGCCATTTGAAAAGATGCAGAACTGGCAAATTCTGTGTTTCCTCCAAGCTCCTCTCAGCAACTCACCTTCTTTTCAGCTCCGCCTGTATTACTTAACACTCGTGCAATTTCCTAGTTCTTCTTTCTCCCAAACAGCGTTTTATTCCTAAAGAGAATATCACATACTAAGTTATAAAAAAAACTATAAAAAACTCGTGAATCTTTAGAAAAATTCTCTGGGTCCCCGCCGTGAACGTGACCGGAGACCGCACACCCAGGCCCAGACACGCCAGACGGTACCGCTCATCCACCCGCGCGTATCGGACCCTGTGGCCGACGACCACCCCGCCTTGCCCATCAGTCCCAGGGCCGAGGAGCTGACAGCCGCTGGGCCACAGTCCCACTCGCCGCCCCTCCCTCCCAATTCCCCCAAGTGGGACGCTGCTCGGGAGCTCACCGCCGAAAACGTCGAGGCCTACCTTGAACTGTACGCCTTTGCGTACTCGGCGTACGCTCGTGAGCTAGCTTCGGAGCACCGGAAGCTGGCTGGCAGCTTCTTCAACCGCGCCATGCGGCGCCAGGACGCCATCTTCGCCGACCATTTTGCTCACGAAGCGGCCCGCCTCCGCCATCTTGCCGATGATGAGGAAACGGCCTCGCCTCCCCCGCCGGTCCCTCCCCTCGCTACCCTATATTGGTGCCTATCCCCCACATGCGGCGCTTTCTTCCACTCCGTGGCGAAGCGCTCGCACCACATCCGCACCAGCCACAAACAGTGGCTGCAAACTGAGGCTGAGATTTTGAAGAGATCCGACGCCGGCTGTGTTGCAAGACAGAAGGACATTGACGACGCCCTTCGACGCCTTGCGGAGTGCCGAAAGGCGCTCACTGACCACCACGCGGCGATCCACAATCTCGCCATCGAGAAGTGTTTGGAGCCGGCAGTGGCTGGCTCCCACAAGTGGCCGTTACCCCAGACGGCAGCAGATAACGTGCATACCCGCCGTTATAACCTGCTTTACGGGCCCGACCACGACCTCGTTCCCCGCACGTGCGTCATCTTAGTGGAAATCGCACGCGCTGAGGCCGCCGACGCCACCACCGCACACCCCCTGGACGGCACACACGCCGCACCGCAGCACCCCACTGCCGCGTCCGTCCCTGTGTCACTCCCTGCAACCGGTGCAGCCAGTGACCAGACTGGCTTACCAGCAGCCCTCATGCAGCAGCAGCTCCTACAGCTCATGGAGCAGCTTAAGGCCTCCGAAGAAGGGCGGCTACGATCGGAGATGGAGAAGGTCCGCATGCAGCAGGCCTTGCAAGCGATGCAAGAAGCACAGTCCCGCCACTCTTCTCTCCTGCCTTGGCAAACGCAGGTCCCGGACTTCCCGCCTCAAACAATACCAGCTGCTGCTGCTGCTGTCCCCCCGCCACGCATCGGCTCGTGGAATGACAACAGCCTTACCTCTCCGACTGTCATCTTCCTCTTTCGTGGCCGTAGCGTCCCGGCTTGGTCCCCCGATATTTGGTGCCTTCAGGAAGTCCATCAACCTCAAGACTTTAATAGACACGCAGTGGAAGTCTGGGGAGAGGTGGCGTACGTCGCTCGTCCCGATAACCCCCATCATGGTGGCGGTCTCGCGGTGATCGTTAACAAGCGCATTTACGCGATTGTCGAATATAGCTCTTATGACACAAGAGAATATGGCAACCGCGTCGAATGGCTGTGTGTCGACATCGTGGAGCGAACCCCGCAGATACGGGATCCTCAATGTGTACCTCCCACCTGGTGCGAACATTGTATGGCAGAAGCTGTTCGCCTACATCTCCACCGAAGCGCAGCCCGACATCATTTGTGGCGACTTCAACGCGAGGCACATCTCTTGGGACCCTGGCGACCCCTCGACTGACACGAGTGGATTTGCCCGCGGCAATGCCTTGCAGAAATGGTCTGGCCACTATGGCTTCTCCCGATCCACTACGGGGAACGCTATCCAGGCAACGAATACGGACCAGAGCAGCGCAGTTAACCTCTTTCTTTTTGCGGAGACAGGGCAGTGGGCCCAACACTTTGTGGAGACGAGCACAAACTCCCCAGCCACAACAGCCCGCCACAACGCTGGTCTGAGAGAACACTTCCCTATCGTATTGCGAATGCCCTCCCGCGCCGGGTTCGAGTGATAAAATGGGACCTGGTCCTCCCGCGGCATCGCGACTTTGTGCTCGGAATTCTTGCACGCACCGACCGCACCCCTCTCACCGTATACAAAGCACTGCGACACTGCGTGCGCATACTGCCGCGCTCCACGTGGCGCGCTGGCCGCCTTGCCTCTCAGCCCATCCCCACGGACATTCACGACGCGACGGCCGCGTGGCGCGCTTTCAAACGCTTGCACGTGTGTACCCCTCCAACTGTCCCTCTGGAAGAGACGGCACGACGACCCCGCCAACCACGTTGTTTACCCCGGCCGCCACAGCAGCAGCACTGAACCGCCTATTTGCCGAAAAGCATAGTGCTCGCTCCTTCCCCCCTCTTGGTCCTCCTGTTCCAGGGACCTTTCCCGATCTGTGTCCTGAAACCCAACCCCCTCCTATTTCGGCGTGGGAGGTGCGTATGGTCATCAGAAAGATGAATTCGGCCGGCGCAGCGGACAATGACGGCCTATCGCCTCGATTCTCGCAGTGGTGTCTCGAGCCGCTGGTAGCCGTGCTGCCACCCGCCTTCACACAGATCCTCCACGACCCGACCCTCATGCCTGCTGACTGGAAGAACACAACGATGGTGCCCATTCTCAAGGCCCAAAAAGATCCCAGGAAGCTTAACAGCAACAGGCCAATTTGTATCTACTCTCCTCTGAGCCGTATTCTCGAAGGAGTAGTAGCCAAGCGGTTGGCGACGGTCGTGGCCCCTCGGTTGCATGGACAACAATATGGGTTTCGAGCTGGTTTCTCGCCGTTAGACGCTCTCGGTGCCGTCGTGGGACCTGCTCTAATGGTGTGCGACACGGACAAGAACTCTGCAGGGAACTTAAATCGCCGCTCCACACGACAACGGGGCACGTGCCTTGCTGCCTACCTGGACCTGTCGGACGCCGTCTGCGGGATCCCGCACCGTCAGCTCCTCCACATCCTCTGTACAATTGATGTCCCCCGCTACCTCGTCCGAGTACTTCGTCATTGGCTCCATGGACGCTATTCTCGCGGGTTTGTGCTCGGGCGGTGTGGTGACCGCGCTCTCCTCGAGGCCGGTGTTCCGCAGGGCTCAGTGCTAGAATCCCTGCTGTTCACGGTCTCCATAAACGGCCTCATCGAGCGCGTGGTCGCTCGCATTCACTCTCGCACGATTACGTCCTTGAAGTGCTTCACCACGTGCGCCGTATACGCCGACGACTTCACAATTCTGGTTGGCTAATACAACCACGAAGTCATCCGCACCTGCATGCGACACCTCGTAGAAGCGACGTATGACTGGCGTGAGTCGGATGCTGTGCTCCTCCGCCTCAATTCGGTGTTCCAGTGGCTCTGCTCAGCGCACTTGGGCCTTGACGGCTACGTTCCAGATGTCACCAACGATAGAATCCACGCCACCACAGAGATACGCAGAGCAAGCACCCGGTGAGCCGCCTACCGCCCATATGTTTGACCTAAACAGCGGTGCTCTGTGCCTGGCGTCACCGGACGTAGAGGCGGCCACCTCTCCCACGATGACGAAGCAGTGCCGCACCCATCTCGGTGCCGTGACTGACTACAGCTTCGCGTTGAGAGGGCCAGTTTACCGATTTCCGTGACGATGCGCTGCGCTGCTTTTTTTCTCACGAATCGCGGCGCTGTGAACACGCATGCTGCACGTTCACTCGCTCTCGCCGCCGCCTCCACCCTCACGTATGGTCTCCCACTCTTGAACATGCTCGTGTTGAGTGGTTACGTCGATTTCCTTCTGGCCCCGATCTGGCACTCGGCGGGCTCGCGCGTTAGTCGCATCGTCCGGTCAGCGGGTACCGCTGAGATGTTGTTCGAGATGGGTCTTCCAACACTTGCTATGTTGGTCACGAAACAGGCCATCCGGTCCAATCACAGACGGTGCTCTCTACCCATCACACACGCCGACGTCTACCGTCACCTGTTCCCCGACGACGATGGCAATACTCTTCTCGCCACCCTTTCTGTGGAGCGAGCTCTCCACTCTCGCGGAGAAGGCTAGCCTAGTGGTCTTATGCCACGTACTCACGCACTGCACCGACCCCCGCAGGGATCTCGTCGATAAGGGCTGCGAAGGCTGCTTGTCTGGCCGAGGCCCGCACCGGCGAGGCATGGCCCGTGGATGCGGCACGCCGTGTTTTCCGCCGTGCCGTCACTCCACTGTTAGCAAGCTTGATGCAGGACCGCAGCAACTTCCACACGACTCAAGTCCCCACAAGTGAGACACGTTTCTGCGTCCCTTCAGTGTCGCGCATGCCTCCCATCCAGTTGACGATAAAGCAGGCGGTCATAGTTTTTCTTTAGCTCCGTACCGGATTCTGGCCCTCCCTGGGAGCGCACACCTTCATCCGCAGCGCCATGCGACCGTTCAGATGTGATCAGTGTGGAGATACTATGGAACTAGACCACAGTGGGGCCGTTGCCCATCTCCTCATCTGTCCCACAGCCGTTCGTGTTTCTGGCCTGCAACCAGGGGACTATCGAGCGTCCTCCTGGCGCAGACTTCGCAGGCTGATTCGTCATGCCCGTGAGTTTGTTTTGGTTCGTCACGCTGCCTCCTCCAGCGAGTCAGTCGAGTCGGTGGGTAGCCGCGAGGCCCGTGCTGATCCAGTCGGCGTTTCCACAAAAAACAACATGCCTGGTGGTTTAGACAGCCAAACAGAAGCACCTTGCTTAAAATATCTTGTTGCCATTTCTCTCGGCTCACACAACGATTGGTGTGCCACACTGGTTTCAAGTGTGACTTACGTGGATGATAGGACTTATGTCCGTTAAAGTACCTCAAGCATTTTAAACAAACGCCTTCACGGTGGCGCATTTCAGTAAGAAGCGGTGAAAAGAGGTGCGATCGGCCATGGAAGAAAAATAAAAGGGTAATTGAGATCGTAAGAATGGGAAAGGTGTGGTGGGGAAAAGCGGGAAAAATGGACCAGGGGATTGGGAATGATGCACACACGATAAAGTACCATACACACGCACATACACTTCGGCTCTCTTCTAACGGCATAGGCAAGGAGAGAAAAAGGCACAAATTGTGGAGTGCCCACGCTGGCCTCACCGCGACGCGTCAGGGCAAATATTGCCCGAGAGAAAGAGACGGTCCAACAATAACAGAAAAAGCACGCGTAGCAACCACGTAAACGCCTGCGTAGTTCACAACGCCTATCGTTCGGCAGCTGCACATAAAGAATGCCGAGCTGCCGGTTTCTTTACTGTTCGCTTTAGTCTTTACTACACGAGAGTTGTATCTCAGGAGCAAAAGGTAAAACTTGTTTTTCTACGGGTTGCAGCTAAAAATAGAAAAATAATACTAAAAAAAAAAATAGCGTCACGCAGTCTGCCAGGCAAGGCGTGAAACCAGTGGTGCGTTGGGGATGTGGTCGAGGACGCACCCAAACACCAGCGCAAAGTACTCCTCTGTGACCTGCCAGGATACAACACTGCGGGAAGCAGCCTGTCCCCGGAAGAATTACACTTGAGGCTGCCGGTAGTGCACATCGCTGTCCATCAGCGGCATCCGGATACGCCTTCTGCTCTTAGGCGGCGTGCCCGATAAGTGCTTATCTTTCCACCACCGCCGGCAAGTGAGCGCCAGCCTTGCTCCATCGGGGAGCTGAAAACGCGTGCAGCCACACGAAAGTCCACTACACTCCGAGAACTTCACCGTGTTCACGTGCCACGCAATGTATGCTCACAGGCGATTATCAGCCGCACCTTTTACACGCAGCTTGCTTTAAATGGCAAGCCCGTGGCAAAGCGGCCCATCACCAGCACGGAGCTTCTCTGTCAGCTCGACATCAATTATGCGGCCGGCGCTTTGTGCCCGACAGGATCACGGACAGACGCCTTAGTCGGAGAACTGCTGCTCGTGAGGCACATAACACCACTGCCAGAGTCGGCGAGACGAAATTTGGCCTCCAATCTCCTGGCAAAGGGGCGTGTGGTTAATGCACACGGCGCGCTGCACCTTCGCGAGGTCACCGCCGGGCACGCCAGTCGTCGGCTCCTCCAGCCTTCATGTCGTTTGGTTCGCAGTGGACCTCGACGGTGGCCCAGTCGTTGGCTCCCACGTGCAATACATCCATCACACGTGAGACCCCCGACGCACTCAAGCCGTACCGTTTTCCGAGCCACGACTTTGACCCCCACCGCACCGTTCCTCGGCCTTGGGACCCGGCACTGCAGAGTGCCACTGGTCAGCTTTCCTTTGAGCTGACCGTGAACCCGGTGATCAGCTCAGCGGCGTCTGAGACCGCGGCCGACCACCTCCCTCTTACAGCGGAGGCATTTGATCTCCGACACAAAGCCGATCACTTCTGTGCTCTGATGGAGGTGTATGAAACCTACGTGGCTCAGAAGCACCTGTCCTTCCGGCTTGCTGCACGAGCAGTGCTTTGCGCTCGTGCGTATGACCAGGACTTCATGCACATCAACCAGTGCCCGGTACAATCGTGTGAGTATGCCTTCGCTTGTCGTGATGACAGGCTCCGCCACATAGTGACGGCACATCCACATTGGTTGGACCGACAGGCAGAGAGCATTGCCCTCCAAGCTGCCTCCAAGGTTGAGCAGCTACAGAAGCAGCTGGCTGAAAAGAAGCTGGCGTACCAGCGTGCAACACTGGTACGTCTCAATCGCACACCCTCCCCGGAGCCTGATATAAGCTGCAATGAAGAGGCCACGCCTGCCTCGCCTCCGTCAGCCCACCCTGGAGTGGCTCAGTCGCCGCTTCCTTCCCCCTCGCAGTCTCGACAACCGTCTCTTCCCCAACCCACCGCCCCCCTCCCATACGGCGTAGGGAGAGACGCCGTAGTAGGTCCGAGTCCTCGGCGAGCTCCGGGGGTAGCTCGATAGACTCGAACGCTCTCCCACGGGCCGCCATCCACCCCCCCCCCCCCACACTTGGATCTCCTCTACCTCCTTTGTGTACACTCCTCAGCTCTGCTCTGCTGACACTTCCGAGGGCCCTATGGCCCGTTGGAGCCGGAACGAGCAGCTGCTCCCGGTGCTGCGCATCGCGATGTGGAACGTAGACGGTTTAAACTCCGAGGTCATTGCTGCCCTCGGCGACAAATTAGCCGACTGCTCCTTTCCGGATATTCTCTGTCTTCAGGAGACACATATTCCCTCCCCGTCCTCTCTGGCTGCCCTTACCCCACTGGGCTTCGATTACCACTTTGCTACTCGCGCTGATCCGCGTGCCGGCTCTGGTGGTGGTGTCGGAGTCCTAGTTTGGTCTCGATCGTACGCCAGCCACATCCTAGCGGGCTTCCTTCCTCCCAACACTTCCACTTCTCCCTGCGAATGGCTAACTGTCGCCATAACACCTTTATCCCAGGGTCTTCCTCCATTTCGCATCACTGCTTTTTTCCTCCAACCTGTTAATTCCCTTACTTGAGTTACTCTCAAGCTTCGGCATCTCCGCCGCCTTCGGTCCGATTAGATCGGCGGTGACAACAGTGCGCGACATGAGAACTAAGACCCGAAGCTTCGCACCAGTAGTCGCTCCGTTTTCGCCCGCCGCCTCGGCGAGTTCGCCCTGTTGTGTGGAGGAAGGTAACTACTTCACATCTTAGAACTGCGTTAAACTGCACTTCGCCGACATTGAACATGTCTACGCTGGACGATGCGCTTATTCGTGCCTCCCATTGCTACCCTCACGCTGGCTGGTGTGGCCGCCCGCCGAAGCCTACTCTGTTGGACCCCCATCTGCACTTTCACAAGAACGTGACGGCCCTTCTCGCTCAGGTACGGGGCACTCTTTCTTCTCGCGGACCCTGCACACGAGTCAACTCAATCGCGTCCCACCCACACGGTGCAGCGCTGCTCTCGTGTGCACGGTCGGTGAGAGACAATTCAACGCCGCCTGAAGGTGGGAGGGCGTCACTCGCGACCACAAAATAGGGCGGACCCGTCGAGTCGGGCGGGCGAAAGCGAAGGGAAGCGCCGAGAAGCTCGACCAAAAGGTGATCGGTTGCGCGACCAATGTCTGTGCGCCCCGTCTGAACGATCGGCAACATACGAAAGGAAAGGAGGAAGAAATCAACTGCGGCCCTTGAACGGGAGGTCGGGATCTGGCCGGAAGCCGCGTTGGAGCGGGTGTAAGCCGCCTCAGCACACCAAGCTACCACGGCAGTGCCACGGGCGAAAGTGGTGGGGCTACTGGCGCGGAGCCCGGGGTCCCAGCTCTCATGTCGCGCATTGAAGTCCCCGCCAATCAGATCAGACTGAAGGCGACGGAGATGCCAAAGGATGGGATTAATTAAAGTAAGGGAACTATTAGGGTGAAGATAAAGACTAGTTACGCGGAATGGAGGAAGACCCTGGGATAACGGTGTTATGGCGACAGTTAGCCATTCGCAGGGAGGAGTGGAAGCGTTAGGAGGAAGGAAGCCCGCTAGGATGTGACTGGCGTACGAGGAAGATAACACCAGCACACCAACTCCACCACGGTTGCCAGTGCGGCACGCGAAGTGGTAATCGTAACCCCAGGTGCGAAAAACAGCAAGGCGCTCTGGGGAAGGGCGGAAGGTCTCCTGAAAGCACAAAATGTCTGCCAGCGAGAACTCTTCGTGCTTCTTCTGAAGCGTTGACAATACCTCATCTGTGAAACCTGCAATGTTCCACGTTGCCACTCTCAAAACGGGGAGCAGCTGACCGTTACGACTCCAGTGTACATCCTGACCGTTGTCAGCAGAGCAGAGCTGAGGAGTGTACACAATGGAGGTTGAGGAGACATCCAAGTGGGCGGGGGGATGGCAGCCCGTGGAAGAGCGTCCGAGTCTATCGAGCTACCCCCATCCGAACCGGAGGAGGACTCAGACCTGCGGCGGCGTCTCCCCCTACGCCCACGCGGAGGGGGCGGTGGGTGGAGGAAGAGAGGGTTGGCGTGACTGCGAGGGGGACGGAAGAGGCGACTGGGCCACTCCAGGGTGGGCTGACGGAGGCGAGGCAGGCGGGGGATCCACGTCTGTGGCCTCTTCATTACCAGTTATATCTGGCTCCGGGGAGGGCGATCGATTGAGACGTACCAGTGTTGCACGCTGGCACGCCAGCTTCTTCTCAGCCAGCTGCTTCTGTAGCTGCTCAACCCCGGAGGCAGCTTGGGGGGCAATGCTCTCTGCCTGTCGGTCCAACCAATGTGGATGTGCTGTTACCATGTGGCGGAGCCTGTCATCACGACAAGCGAAGGCATACTCACACGATGGTACCGGGCACAGGGTGAGGTGCATAAAGTCCTGGTCAAAGGCACGAGCGCAAAGCACTGCTCGTGCAGCAAGCCGGAAGGACAGGTGTTTCTGAGCCACGTAGGTCTCGTAAACCTCCATCAGAGCACAGAAGTGATCGGCTCTGTGTCGGAGGTCAAACGCCTCCGCTGTAAGAGGGAGGTGGTCGGCAGCGGTCTCAGACACCGCTGAGTTTATCACCGGGTTCACTGTCAGCTCAAAAGAAAGCTGACCAGTGGCACTCTGCAGTGATGGGTTCCAAGGCCGAGGAACAGTGCGGTGGGGGTCAAAGTCCGAGCTTGGAAAACGGTACGGCTTGAGTGCGTCGGGGGTCTCACGTGTAATAGACGCGTTACACGTGGGAGCCAACGACTGGGCCACCGTCGAGGTCCATTGAGGACCAAACGTTTTAAACACAGGGGGGATAGAGGGGGCACCACCTCCACGAAGAGACGCCCCAGGAGCAGGGGAACGGGGACGGTCCGCAAAATTGACCGAGCGGCCAGACGACGGACGACCAGCACGGGGACCTTGCGGCTGACGCGAAGCCACGCCAGAGAAGGCACGGGTTGCCGTAGTAGCTGCCGCAGTGGGACGATATTCGTGTGACGTGCACTCCTCATCGCGCAGCGGATCCTACGTGTCAGTGAGGGCATCCATCCACGATGTCGGTCGCCGGGGTGAGAAACGACGACGGTTAGGCTGGGACTGCTCGCCATTCCAGTTGGGTTTTCCACGACGGACATCGTAGTTTTTTTCATCCGAGCACCACCAAGCTTAGCAGGGGCCGCAGTTGCCATGGTTGAGAGGGCGCTACTGGGCTGTGACATCGACTCAACACACGCTTCCACTGCAGCCACACGCGCCGAGAGGGTATTGGACATGTTGCTCATTTGCGTACACAGGTTGGTCACCATCTGGGTGAGTTTTTCCATCTCAGAAGGGCCAGGATTTTGCTTCACTCCCCCAATCAGTAGTTGGAGGAGGATATCACATCGCCGCCGAAAAAGGAAAAAGAAAAAAAGCACAGTACAGGAGTGAAGGAGAAAAAGGAAAAGTGTCGCCGATGGCCAACGAGAAAACAGGAAAGCCAGCAGCCCCGGAACAGAGCTACCGCGATCAGAACGACGTATAAAAAAAAAAGTACGTCAGGAAAAAGTCTTCCAACCCACCGTACAGGGCTCCCGCCAATGGCGAGAGGAAAACTAAACGCCGGATGTGCGCCAGCAAAACGCTCTCCGTTTGAGCATAGCGCTGCGCCTCAGACTTTAAGACACCGACCTTTCTCACCTCCGAGAGTAGGCGGGTCCGGCCACTTCGTTTTTTATTCTTTCTGCCTTCAATGCGTAGATCGCCTCGTGGCCCTATTTTCGATACTGCTGGTACACTCGTCTCTGGTTTCCGGGCCAAAGCTGACGCCTTCAACCGGGCCTTTGCTACCAAGTACGCGGTCCGGACTGTCAGGGCCATGGAAGCTCTCCCTCCGCGAACCTACTCTCCCCCACAGGTCACACTCTGGGAGGTGCGTACAGCTCTTCGTCGGCAGAGCCTCTCCTCGGCCACAGACAATCAAGGCCGCAGTCCACGCCTCTTTGATTGGCTGGGCGAGCCCTTTCTTCTTTGTTTTGCGACGGCCCTGACGTCGCTCTTCTCTCACCCTCACCTTCTTCCTCCCCAGTGGCGGTGCAGCGTGATTGTACCTCCACCGAAGGCTGGCAAGCCGAGCACGGAATGTGCTAGCTTCCGCCCGGTCAGCATCACATCACTCCTCTCTCGTTTTGCAGAACGGGTGGCAGTGGAGCGTGTCCTCACCTGCGTCCGTGACCAACTATCAGCGAGTCAATTTGCCTTCACCCGTGGTCGCTCGGCGTTGGAAGCCTTGCTGCGCCTCCTTGGCCTCACCAAGTATGCGATCTACTCGATGTCGTACTATGATTCGTTTAAACAAATGCGATCTCGCGCAGCCTCATCCCCTGTTAAAAGCCGTCACACATGTATAGTTTTGCTTGGGCTATTGGACCTGTCCAATGCTTTTTTGCCGCGTCCCCCCATGTTCATGTCATAGACGCTCTTCTCTCGTTTCGTGTCAATCCATACTTAATCGATTTTGTTCGCTCGTGACTGCACGATCGTTCAGCGGTCGCCTTTGTCGACGGCCGCTATTTTTCTCCCCTCCCTCACCCTGCCGGGATCCCTCAAGGTTCTGCCCTGGGACCCTTGCTGTTCACCTTAACACTCGATAGCCTTCTCGTCCGTCTGGAACGTTGGATCGACAGGACTCTCTATCGTGCTACTACATCTCTCCCCCGTGTCGCTGTCAGTGTTGTCGCCTACGCGGATGACGTCGCCCTTGTCGTCGCTGCCTCTACCCCGACGATCGTGCTCTCTTGGATGGGTCAATGCGTATCACAGGTCTGCCTCTGGTGTGAGGACTGTGATAGGACTCTCTCTCCTCCAAGTCCACCTTCTTATGGGTCTCGGCGAACGCGCATGTGGGCACTGCCGCGAGGGTGTTGAAAGAGGGGCGGGAAAAAGAGGCGAGGTGCTTGAGGGAAATCGGGGGGGCGGGTCGCGCCGGCGGCGTGGCGGACAGCAGTCCGTGGCGGCTCCTACACAAAAAAGCCGTCACCGATGATGTCCCAATCTTCGGTGTCGGCCCGCGAATGCCGAGTGCCAGAGCACGACGTGCTGCTCGTCGCGGCGGACAAGGAGGTGATCGAGGCGGCGTCGGCGGAAAGGGCATCTTGGGAAGCACCCTGCTGCTGCTGGAGGTTGGTCATGGTCAGTGGGGCCGGTACCGCCGGGGGTTCTTCGGGTAGAGGTTGAGGGGGTGGCCCGTCGGTACGGGGTGGGGACAGGTCGAAGGACGCGGCGACTGGGGCGGCGCCGGTGGGGGTTCTTGCGGGGCTGGTAGGGGACGTTCGACGACGGCTGCAACGGCGGTGTTGGTCGCTGGTTCTGCGGGTGCTGCTGCTGCGGTAGGGGTTGCGGCGCCGATTGCACCTGTAGCTGAGCGAACAGCTGCTGGATGGTGGCCTGCATCTGCTGCAGCTGGAGCTGTTGCTCCTGCAAGCGACGGTCCTGCTCGCATATGTAGCGGTCACGCTCCAGTATCTGCGAGGAGGTCTCTGTCATCACCGACGGAGATGTCCTGGTGCTCGGCGGTGAAAAGGCGCTGGTACCAGCCGTGGGGGATGTAGGTGTGGTGCTGGGGTCGGGGGTCTCGCTGCGTGCACTCAGCCTGCGGAGGATCGCACAATTCCGCGGGGCGAGAGTCTGCACCGGTCCCTGAAGGAGGGCTTGACGACGTGTGTGAATGTTGTCGTCTGGGGTAACGGCCACTTGTGGGAGCCAGCCACTGCCGGCGCCAAACACTTCTCAATGGCGAGATTGTGGATCGCCGCGTGGTGGTCAGTGAGCGCCTTTCGGCACTCCGCGAGGCGTCGAAGGGCGTCGTCAATGTCCTTCTGTCTTGCAACACAGCCAGCGTCGGATCTCTTCAAAATCTCAGCCTCAGTTTGCAGCCACTGTTTGTGGCTGGTGCGGATGTGGTGCGAGCGCTTCGCCACGGAGTGGAAGAAAGCGCCGCATGTGGGGGATAGGCACCAATTATAGGGTAGCGAGGGGAGGGACCGGCGGGGGAGGCGAGGCCGTTTCCTCATCATCGGCAAGATGGCGGAGGCGGGCCGCTTCGTGAGCAAAATGGTCGGCGAAGATGGCGTCCTGGCGCCGCATGGCGCGGTTGAAGAAGCTGCTTGCCAGCTTCCGGTGCTCCGATGCTAGCTCACGAGCGTGCGCCGAGGAAAGCAAAAATTCTGTTGCCCGTATGAGCAGCTATGTGGTGAGGGGGGGAGAGACCGAAAAACACAAGGGTGGCGGAGTGAAGGGTAAAGGAGGAGTAAAAGAAGGGGCCTTTACACTCGCATGTACCTGTTCCTGGTAGGTACGATTTCCAGTCGTTCATGTGAGAGAAATCCAAAGAGCACAATGAAAAAGAGAACATGAACGTGGTTTGTATGTCGTGCTCCAGCCAAAACTCACTTTCTCACAAGGAACCAGTGGGCCGTGAAGGAAGCTCTCAAAAAGCAAAGATCCGTTGACTGCGGATGCAGGTGCAGCAGCCCGTCCATGACTGTGATCGATGAGGGGAGACACTTGCCAGGGTGTCGCAGGGTGGTGCGCGGTGTGAGCGGCCCTCAGAGAAGTACGCACGGCGGACACACAATTTTTTTTATATTGGATTTAGCTTCACCTAAAACGCTCAACAGAGACGGCACACGCTACTTAGCACTCGTCCAACGGTGAGCCATAGAGCCGGTGGCGTTGTATTTTGAAAAAAAAATTCCACTGCTAGCTAGAACACGAATTGCAGCGGGTATTTCATTCCCTCCGTGCAGGGTTATCACAAAGACAAAAACCAGGAAGCAGCAGCGCCAGCGGTGCCGCAGCTCTCGTTCCGTCAACCAACAGGCACTTCCTCCGGCATCGCGCAACACCTCGCCCGGTACGCGAATCCGATCCAGACATTTGAACAATCGTGGTCGTGTAGACAATACCCCTCACGGATCCGACGACATTCGGAGCTCTACTTCTCGTGCAGCGGCCTGCGAGTGGACGTTGCGGATGT
>AODS02000191.1:0-11388 GCA_000331325.2 Crithidia fasciculata
TCGGGTCTCGGCTCAGAATGCCCATGCGTTGCACCCACGCCTCCCACGCTCCCTCTCCCGCGAGTCGTTACTGATCGCGGCGGTCATAAGAGCTGGAAAGGTCAGCGCGTCGCGGCGAGCATCCAGCGAGGGGCCTCCAACGCACACTACATCCGTCAGGCTCTGCACCATCGACATGTCCGCCTCGCCCTGAATCATCCAGTGCGCAAAGCCGCGCCACTCTCGGTGTAGTGCCGCTCGTCCGTCGGGTCCAGCAGCGTGCGCAGCTCCCGTGCGCGATAACGTTGCTCCCCGTCGTGTACACCATTCGCGCTGTATAGACGGTATCGTTCGACTTCGCCGTCCTTGCGTCCTCTGCGACAGCGCGAAGCTGGTTGGCGAAGAGGAGCGTGAAGGCGGCGTTGTTGAACTCCCCACTGCCTCCACAGCGAGGTGCAGCTGGAAGCGGCGAAGGCGACGCGATAGCCGCAGTACAGCTTGAAGGTGATCACGCAGCCGGTGACGTACGTCTTGCCCTCGCTTGTGTTGATGTTGGCCAGCACAGAGCCTTGCAGCAGCGCCAGCACGGCAAGCACTTGCACGCGCCGGAGAAGGTACCCCTTCGAGCCCCAGTAGCCGAGCAGGTTGTCGACGAGCGTGCACCGTGTGTCGTCCTCGCTGTGAAGAATGCACGCATCGTTCTCTTTGACTCGCTGCTTCCCATCGTTGCTGGCAGCAGCCTCTGCGTGCGTCTTGTACTCCTTCGCAAAGCGCTCCAGGCACTCCTTCCGCAGCGTGTCCGGCAGCGTAGATGAGGCGCGAATGTCGTCACACATATATGCGTATGCTGCACGCAACCAGCTCGGCAGAAATGTCCACTCTCTCGTCGCGCAGAAAGGCTTTGACGTCGTCCCAGCTTCTCTCCCAACCGTTCGCGGTGCGGCGGAGCTGCTGTTGATCCAGTCGCTCGATATAATTCACCACCTGGCGCCGCTTCGCATCCCACGCCGTCCGGTAGGTACGCACGGCCTGCTTGGTGAGCTTGTTGCCGCTGAGTGCGTCCTGCAGCTTCCTCAAGGGACCTCGCTGAGGTGCCGCCACTGCCAAGAAGCCGCGCAGCACGTCGCACACCGTCGCGTCCGTCAGCGAACGAGTGAACTCCATAAAACGGCCAAAGCTATTGTCTCCATAGTGCAGTAGCCAGTTGTACATCTCATGCACAAGAAATGCAACTTTCCTTGACGTCCAGCAGAGGTCAACGCACTGAAAAAGGCGTCGCCGCTGCAGCGCAGTCATCCAGCAGCTCAGCCTCAAGAAGAGTCAAGGCAACGGCAACAACAGGCTCGGTGACATCTAACCCGTCCAATGCGCAGAGAGCGGCACCAACGTACTCCGGGTAGGCCACCCTGCCCACCGCCACTCCGTCTGCAACCTCCTTCTCAAATGCACCCGTCACAAGAAGCATCACCCTCATCACGCGCGTACTGCGTCAATGCCTCGAGAGGCTTCTCCACAAAGCTGGTGAACTCCGCCTCGCCAAAGGCTCTTGCCCAGATGTGTGAGGTAGGCGTGGGAGAGCACTCTTAGAACACGCTCCATGTCCTTCGGCGCGCCAGCACTGCGTGACAGGAGGGGCGTCCAGCTCGCCGTCAGACAACAGCACCACAGCAGCTTTCTTCAAGAGAGAGCGGATGCGTGGCGCGTTGGGGCCGTTGAGCCCCTCTAACAGCCGCGACACCGCGTGCTTTCGGATAGGAAAGCACGAGCACTCCTGCAGCGCGCGCGGATCGCAATGAAAAAGCAGGTGGTCCCAGCGGGTCGCGTTCTGCAAGTCTTCAAGGCAGCGCACAAACAGGTGAGGGCTAAGCGCTCCCAGCCACACACTTACGTGAGAGAGTCTCCGTATCACCTTTCTGGGGATGAGCGATGAGGAGAGCGCCGCACATGGCGCACAGCCACTTTGGCGCCAGCGCGGCCCCGCTGTCTGCCGTCATCTGTGACCATCCCATCTTCACCGCGTCCGAGATCAGCGGCATTTTCTCCTGAAGAAAGAACGCCAATGACAGCGTACACCCCATCTCCACAGTTGCTCGCAGCAGCACAACGTCTTCGATGTAGTCGCGTAGAAACCCATGCGACTCACCCAGCAATTTGTGCAAGTGCTGACAGCAGTTCCAGCACGGTGTGCGCCAGTACCACGTAGCAAAGTCTTTGATGCCCTACTCCTGCACAGCTGCAGTAGCTTCGCAAATACCCCACCTTTCGCCCTTTGCCAACGTGCAAAAGCAGCTCGCCACGGGGCGGCACTCTTTCAGCGGGCCGCAGAACTTCTGGATGCGCTGCAGAAGAAACCCCATCTTCAGCACGCGGACCTCCAGCACGACGAACAGCTTCCGTGAGTCTTGAAACTGCAGCATAAGCAAAGTGCTTTGCGCCGTTTCGGAGACAAACGCATCATCTTTGCGCAGGGAACTTGAGAGAAACGTGAGCGCCTCGAGAAGCTGCGAGGGCGGAGGCCTCGTTGCGTCGGACTCGTCTTGAAGCACACCCGCCGCACTTTCCAGCAGATGCGAGAGAAGTTCAATCGAGGAGATGACATACCTCTATGTGTCCACGACAAACAGCGGCAGCGAAAGGAACACTTTGACAACGTTCCTTGTAGCCGTCCTGACCGCCTAAGCTGCGATGCGCTGCAGATTTCTTTCGTCGCACACCGCCGCAAAGGGCAGCAGCCAGTCGTACACCATTCTCGGGATGCTGTGCGCAAACAAGCGCGCGCTTGTGTCGCTGGTCGCAGAAGTGAGTATCCAGCCGAGGAAGTCCTGCCTCGCACGCTCGAAGGCAGTCCACAGAGGCCCACACGCAACCGTGCAGGCGTCAGAAAGCAGTAGCTTGCCAAGCTCCAACACGGCGCTCCGCTGCCTGCAGAAGTTGGGCGTGTCGCTCAAGGTTAAAAAAGAGGACAGACGGGCACACGGACACCGGCTCCAGACAGCAACGAGCCGATCCACGTCGGCGCACAGAACCGTCAACCGAGCCGCGCACAGACGCAGCTTGCCCAGCGACTAGCCGTGCTCCAACACAAGCATACCACCACAGAGTCTTCAGCACCAGTGGCGATGTCGTTGGCCATCTTGGCGACGCAGCGGTAGGTCTGTGCTCGGTAGGCACACTCAGCCACTCGTGGAGGAATCTGAAGGTCGCCATCGCTGGCTGGCAGGCAAACTGTAAGCAGCACTTCCGCGCTGACACGGTACAGAGCCCCGCCTCGATCTGGAACACACTGCGACTGTAGAAGCGCGATGTGTAGTTCAGCACAAAGGTGTTGTGCCCAAAGGTGCTTTTAATTGCTTTCACGAGCGCCGCAAGCTGTTGCAGATATAGTGCGAGGTGCGAGCCACCACGCCGCACGCTCAGCGCTGTAACGTCGAATGCGCCGATGCGGCAAAGTGGCAGAAACTTGGTGAGTCTCTTTAAGTCGTGAAAAAGCGAGTTTTCTTGGTGCAATCACGTGCTCGGGAAAAAAGCAAGTGTTCAGACCGTTCAGACTGACAAGCGTTGCATAACTGCGGATGCAGAGCTTCTGGAGACGAGACGTCCTTGCAAAACCCAAGCTCGCCTGAAGTTATGGCTCGTCGGACGCGTTGAGCTCGCTGAGCATTGATAAGCTGCCGAGTCTGTCAACATCCTGCGAGTTGCATTCCCGTGCACGTGGTACCTCCATATTTTGGCGCATCTGAAAGAGCCGAGAGACTCTGCAGCAGCGGGTTGTCGGAACTATTGAATTTGAAGGAACACAGACAGCTCACCAAGTCAGACAAGGAGTAGATCCCACTTGAAGGGGCGGCGAAGAACTGCAGATCCCGCGCACCGGAAAACGCAGCAACGTTGCCTATCTGTGAGGCGTTTGGCAAACACACTTCATGCATAGGCAAGAGAGACGCACTGCACAGAGACTGCGACACGAATTCAGTCGCTTGCACTGCAATCACGGTGTGTCTGACAAAAAAGGAAAGCTTCTTCAGATTCGCAAAAGCTGACAAAGAGAAAAAGAAGCTTCAGCATTGTCCGACGCGTGTTGGTGTGTTGTGCTTTGCACAATCAGGTAGCGAAGCCAGCTGCACCACCAACTCCTTCACCTCGTCTGCGGGGCCACTGACGAGAAGTTTTCAATTGTAGTTGTGTGCGCTATTTGCGCTTACTTTCAGTGGTAGACGAGACACAATCGCCCACCACAACGAATGCGAAAGCCGCTGTAGCTTCGGTATCTCTGCCGCTGCTCGGACACGACAACGCAGCGGTTTGGAACAGATGGTGACTGAAAGGCACTCACGCCTAAGCGAAATGAGCGGAGCCGCTATTTCTGCATGGAGTCGCAGTTGTGTGTTGACACCCGCCAACGTGTGCGGAGCCGCTTCAAGGGCATCGTCAATACATATGCCTGCAGAAGTGGGTCGTGCTGCAGAGACGACGAAACGAGACGAGGGTATTTGTGGGCGTTGCTATCGCTGGTGCAGTCCATCGCCCACCGTACGTTTTAGATGTGGCTCTGAGACGGTATATTGGTGTCCTTTGGACATCTCAGACGAAAAAAGGTATTCTCGCTGTTTGTTGCCTTTACGGCACAACAACCCAAATTACGTAGTCGAGGCAGAAGGCGGGAGAGAAGGAAAGAGAGGTTGTGAGAGAGCGATACGAGGCATGCGGGACTTCATCAAACCACGTCTCTGC
Organism: Crithidia fasciculata; assembly: GCA_000331325.2. Classification (NCBI taxonomy): domain Eukaryota; phylum Euglenozoa; class Kinetoplastea; order Trypanosomatida; family Trypanosomatidae; genus Crithidia; species Crithidia fasciculata. The sequence continues at coordinate 4,711 of AODS02000191.1, forward strand.
CTTCAGACGAGCCATCAAGTCAAATGAGAGTAACACGTGAACCTCTCCAACTGGACAGCACCTGTTCTGCTTTGGTCTTGTTGCAAATTCTTCTCTCAGATATCAGCCGCCAGGGAAGGCGGAGAACGAGAAAGAAAAAAAAACCGGGTGCTTAAAATTGAGAAAAAGACGGTTGAAAAAACGCTCGAGTGCCGACACGTGAGGGAAAAAAAGAAACTAAGGTAGCAAAGAAAAAAAAAAGGTATAGACAGCGACTGGCAAATTCAAGCAGAAATGAAGGAGGAAAAGGGAAAAAAAAAGAGACGGAGAGAGAGAGCAAAGACAAAGAACGAGAGTACACGGCGATGTAACGTACAACACTTTCACGGTTCTACCTCCGGTACAGGAAAAAGAGGCGGGAGGAGAGAAAAGTGGACAGGGAAGAGTATCACAGTGGGTGCACCGTCTCCTCGTTCCATCATCCAACTCTCAGCCACGCCGCGCTCGGTTTTGTTTTTCACGCAATAAAGGGAGAGAGGAAGAAAAAAAAAGGTGCTTGTCAGCTGAGAAGAGAGCTCACTCTCTTTGGTGTTCTCGCGACAGCGCGTCCGAATAAAGGTGAAAGAAAAAAGGAGAAAAAAAGTAGTAAAGTAATAAAAGTCGGGTTTGTAAGTCCTCCCGTGAGAAGAGAAAGGCAGCGGTAGCAGACAAGTGAAGGTGTGGCGGTGCAAAGCCCTCCAAATAGTGCGCACAACGCCTCCCTGTTGGCTCTCCACGAAGTTTGGTGAGGGAGCGCGCAGGTTTGCCGGCAAACCGCGTCTCTCTTCTCGAAGCCCTGTAGGACTACGCAACCGGTCTTAACACGTTCCACAACAGAATATATATAACAATGAGGTATATGAAGATGAAGCATTAAAAAAGGAAAAAAAGTCACGATCACTTCTCGCTCAACTCTGCAATAAAACTAGAAAAACAAAAAGCAGCACCTCTCGCGTAAACTCATGCAAGGTCACAGAGTGTCGGAGGAGACACCGATGACAATGGAGGAGCTCAACACTCAGACACACGTAAAAGAAAGTGTTCGGTGTTTTACCACCTGCAAGAGGGCTATGAATTCTTTGTTCACCTCTCTGTGCGAGTGGGATGTGCTGCCTTCTCGAGCACCGCTCGCACACTCAAAGAAAGGGTGAAGACTTCGGAGCACGTATTGCAACCGACAGAGTCGATGCTCCAGCGGATGCGATTGCCTCCGTCCGCTCCTCCCTTTTCTGCAGAGAGAGAGAAAAGTTAGGGACACACAGAAAAGACACGCTTAATCCCTTGACGGGAAGAGCACCGCATTCTACTATGCGGGCCTCTATGGGAAGAGGAGGTCCAAAACGAGAGGGAAAGGGAGAGCTTAAGTCGATGACCTCGACTGAGGATGCGCACAAGAGCGTCGGAGACGGTAGCGGAGACACGGAAGATGCTGTAGCGCCTTCTGCACTGGCTAGCTCCGTTTATCTCTTTGTGCGACGAGTGCACACACATTGCAAGGGGAGAAAAAAAAAGAAAACTACAAGACTAGAAAGAGGGAGAGGATGGAGACGAGGAGGGCAGCGAACGTCACGGGGCTCGACAGGCGTGTCGCCACAACGCCGCCGTTATAGCCTGCCGTCTCCTCTCCACCCGCGCCAGCCGACGTCGCCTCGGCCGCTGTCTCCGCAAAGACAGCGGCAGGGGCGGCAACGGAGGCGTACTCGCCGTACTCCGTCGCGTTCACCTGCCCAATGCACACGTCGTCGTAGCTCGGGCACGTGATGGTACCGCTGGAAAAGCTGGAGCTGAGGCTGGCGAGGCTCTTGGTGGCGCCGGGGGTGCAGGTGGTGTAGGCGGAGGCACCCTTCACCTTCACACTGTACGTCGACTTGCCGCACTTCACGTCGGCGCAAATGGCCTGCTGGGACGCGATGTAGTAGCCGCCACTCACGAATCCGGTAGGCACGTCGAAGCAGCGCGAGTTGACGCCGTACGTGTTGCCCAGGAGGATGCCGGTGTCGGTGGTGCAGTTCGTGTTGCTGTACCCCTGGATGTAGGGGCAGTAGTCCATCAGCGCGTCAATACCAGCCTGCTTCGCGTTGGTAAAGTAGCGGAAGTAGGAGGGAAGAGCGGAGGTGTACTGACCAATGGCGCAGTAGCCCATCCCGGTGTGGTCCGACGTGCACTTCATGTTGGAGCTCGTGTCGGTGCAGAACATGGACGGGAACTTCGACACACCGTTGACGACGCACTTCGACGTGCCGAGGGTGCAGCCGGCGTTCTGGCCGTACGACATCGGCTCCGCGTTGGCGTAGTTGCCCTTGTAGAAGCCCATGTCCTCCATGGCGGCGATGGTGAGGGCGGTGTAGTGGCCCACGCCACTGATGCCCGCCATCAGCTCGTCCTTGGCGCTGCGACGCTTCCAGTGCGAGTAGGCGGTGCCCGCACCACCCTGGTCCTCCAGCTCCATGAAGGTCTGCGTGGCGCAGCCGTACTGCGTCTTTGCCTTGGCGACAACGTTGGCGGACGTGATCACCGGCGACCAGCCCTTCCCGCGGAGGCTCGCCGCGTAAAACATGTCGTGCGAGTCGAAGAAGGTGACGCTGAAGCCGAGCGCGTGCAGGATCTCGTGCGTGACAACGCGCACCGTCTGCGGGTCGGCCGAGATGTACTTTGGCGACACGTTTGACGCGCCAACGGAGGGGCGGCCGTTCGTGAACTGCTGGCACGTCGTCGCCCACGCGATCACGTTCCCCTCCGTCGGGCCAGACGACATGTACAGCACGAAGTCGGCGCCGCTGACACCGGTGGTGGTGTGGGCAGCGGGGATGGTGAACTGGCCACAGATGGAGTCGCTGCGAAAGGAAGCGGCGTCGACGACGATGTTGCCGCTCACGCGCTGCACGTTGAGGCGGTCCTCGTGCAGCTTGATGGCGGAGGGCACGAGGTACTCCGTCAGCACCTTCTTCTTGGTGCTCGTGAGGACGTCGTCGCTGGTGCAGTTGGCCGTGCCGCCCTGGAAGTTGGGGCGTGTCTGGCCGGCCGCAGTGCAGTACTTGGTGGCGTCGTTGAGGTCCTCGGTGAAGACGCGGATGCGGATGGAATTCCAGGCGGTGCTGTCTGCCAAGCCAACGGCCTCGGCGTCGATGTTGCGGTGCGGTGCGTCGGGCCGGACAATGCGGCTGATGCCCATAATGCGCGAGGGACGCGTGCGCGCCTCCAGCTCGTCGAAGCCGCAGCGGACATGCTCCGGAGCGCTGCCGGCTGCGTCCAGCGACACGTGCAGCTCAGTGGCGCCTTCGCGGTCTGCTGCGATGTCCTCAGCGAAGGCGACCGCAGCCGCCAGCAGAAGGCAAAGAAAGACGGCGGCGGCGGCGCGGTGCCGCTTCCACTGGAAAGCGTGCATTGGCGGAGAGAAGAAGGGGGAAGAGGTAAAGAGTGGGTGGGTGCGGTAGGCGAGGGTACCAGTGCGGAACTGGCGGAGAGTTTTAGAGTCTTGCTTAAAGTCTACCAGTTTTAGTGTGTTGGAGGTGAGTGAAAAGAGAAGGGAGATAGAGGAGGGAGTGAAATGGGGAAGCACAGAAGCGCAGCATGCAAAGGAGCTGGTGAGGATATACTGCAGTGTGTTTGTACGTTCTGCATCTGCAGCATCATCTGCAAAACCCTAACTTGGCTTTTTAAGCGATATTCTGTACAGGACACTTTCATCAATTTGCGCTACAATTAGGAGAGAATTAGAGCTCATCGCGGCCTGATTTTTTCAGTGTCGCCCACACACTTTGATACACCACGTAAAATTAACAGCGTCACGCGCCTGTATATTGTCGTGTAAGAAAGTCCAAAAACAAAAGGGGGGTTAATGTAGGTCGGGGCTAATTAGTGCGGTTTTGTTTAGAATGTTCCAGGACCTTCAATACCAGAAAAGCTAAGTTGAGCTTTATATTCCAGCTGTAGTTTTATTTGTACATCGTTTTGAGTTACATGACGGTGGCGACCAGCAGGGCGGCCTCACGCCGGCGCACTTGGCGGAGGGTGAGCGAAGAAGCAGGCGCAGAAGGGGCGACCGGAAGAAAGTGCGACTGCCAGGCGTCACACACCAAAGTGCGTGCGACACCGCGGCGTGCCTCACGCAAACTCTCATTATCCTGCTGCTGCTCCTGTGGTGCTTGCTGAGATGATGCGGTGGTGGTCGTCACGGATGCACGGATTGGGTCTCGTGCCAGCGACGGCGCAGCACCGATGCTGCTGTGGAGGCGGGACTCCGCTGCCGCTGCGTGAAACTTCTCATCAGTTGCAAAGAGCGGCGGCGCTGCCTCGCCTGCCACACGCAGTGGCTGCTTGGGGGACGGAGGGAGAAGAGCGGCCTCGCCTGGCTTCCCTCCTGCGTCATGCACAACAGACGTAGGAGATGCCTCTGACGTTTGTGGCTGCCGCCGCTGAGATGCAAAAGCCTCGCTGACGCACGCAGCCGCCTCCGCTCTGCGCGCCTCATAGAGAGACGGGGCGTTGGAGACGGCACCAGTGCTCTTCTGTGCAGTGGCGCTTCGCGCAAAGGCGTCCCGCACCCACGCCGCAGCCTCCTTAGCACGTACAGCGCGCAATACCTCCTCCTCCTCTTTTTCAGTGTCGCTCTCTACGTCACCATCGTCGCCATCAACAGCGCGGCTCTCTGTCTTCCCCTCTGCGCTCTCCACCGACGACGCAGGCGTGTATACACGCGGGGGTTCCGCAGCGTACTCGACAAAGCGAGGAAGTTGCAGGTCCGTGGCGCGCAGCTGTGGACCCACATCGCACGAAATGGCACGAAGAGACCGCGCGGCGTCGCTCTTGTGCGCACCGAAAGCTTCACCGACCCACGCCGAGGCCTCGCCTTTCTGGCGAGTCGAGCCCTGGTTCGCGTGATCACGAGGGGAAGACACAACAAGCTTCGCGCTGTGCGGCGACATCGCCTCTGTGGCACGCAAGGGCGGCGGCAGCGATCGCGTCTGCCTAGAAGCGGCAACGGCGTCGTCAATGAGCTGCGCGGCCAGAGCACGTCGCTCACGGCGGAGGTCGATCTCAGTGCTGGAGACGGCAATGGGTCCTGCTGCCTCCTCTTCTGTTGCGTGCAGCACGGGCACCGCCTCCGCGTTAGATGCGGCGTGCTGCCGTTTGGCGGTGGCGCCGGCCACCACAAAGCTCGGCCACCACTCGTCCATCAGCGAGGACGCAACAGCACTGCGTATGCGGCACAGGTGATTGTCCGCTGCAGCGGGGACAGGTGGGGTGGTCGGCGCAACGATCTCGCGAGCGCGCAGTGACGGGAGCTGTTCCTCAGTACTCTGCAGGGGAGGCGGTGGCGGGATGGGCGAAGCGGGCCGCTGCACGGGACGGCTGCTGCCTTCGGCACACTGTGCTTGCAGCAGCGAGTCAACCATTTGCCCCGCAACGTACTCGCGCCACGGCCGAAGCTCTTCGCGTGTTGGCGACACCTTCGTAGGCGCCTCCTCCTCCTCTACGCACAACTGCAGTAGTGGCACCTCCGCAGAGTACAGCTCGCGCGACTGCGCATCGATGAGGCGGTCCTCGGCGGCGTGCACTCTCTCCAGGCGGAGGCGGTGGCGGCGCTCGTCGAACTTCAGGGCGGTGCGCTGCGACTCCTCGACCGCGATGAGAAAGCGGCGGGCGTCGTCGTTGTAGCGCTTCTGTGGGGAGTGGAAAGGATCGAGCGGCACGAGGTGGTGGCCGTGGCCGCGCGACGCCTCGCCGCCAGCCAGTTTCGGGGACCGGTCGCGCCACTTCGCTGCTTTTGACGTCACACCGATGGGCGGGACGGGTGCGTAGACGCGGCGCAGCGCCGCAGGACCCGTCCAACCCGCCGTCAGTGATTCTGGGGTGTGCGCATCGGTGGCGGCACACGTCTGCGGCGGTGTGTCGGTGGGGGCCGCAACGCCGTGTATGCGAGGCAGCGTCTGCGCCGGACAGCGAGCTTGTGCCATCGCCTGGTCAATTAGAAACTGTCTAGTGAGCGCTGTGCTGTGCTGAAAGGTGGTGGGTTTGAAAGTCCAGGAGATTGAGCAAGGAGAAAAGAAACAGGTAAGACGATGCAGAAAAAAAAACAGAATGCATTTAATTTAGTACTATGTGAATGAGATGCGGCGCAATCATCCGATAGCGGTACGCGAGTGCTTAGCATCTCCTGTCTGAAGCCCACAGAAGCACTGCACTATTTGCCACGCTTACCCAGATTAAGATAAAAAGAAAAACTCGACCCACATCCGCTGCCACATCGCTCCCGGCCACACAACCAGCCTTTGTTGTCTCATCTGGTTGTCCGCGAAGTCGCATCCTTTTTTTGGAGCGCGTCCTGATTCATTGGTGCTTGCTTGAGATCCCCGTCGTGTAATCACGCATACCACAAAGCGCTTCCCGCTTAATTGTTGCCAGCTACATCGCAAATGGAAGAATGAAAATAGCTCAGGATACCCACCGCACGTCGCTCCTCTCGTCAAGTTCTCTTTGGGCACGTTCATGTGCACACTGTTATCCCCAAGCGTGTCGTTCACGCACAGAGGGCAACAGCACACGGCAACGCGAAGCGGAGCAGCGCAGCGAGACGGCAAAGAAGGCAATGCAACGCAAAAAGGAAAAAAAAAAATAGCACTGGCGCGAACACTCATGGACGTACACAGATCCTTGCGC
>AODS02000192.1:0-20296 GCA_000331325.2 Crithidia fasciculata
GCGACGATGCCGGCGATCCACGTGAAGAGCGACAAGGTGCGCTACACGGACTCGGCGATCGAGACGCAGTACGACTACCACAGCACGCGCGTGAGCCGCGGCGCGCACGGGGCGGTGGAGGTGGAGCCCGTGACGCACCAGCTGATGTTCCGGACGCAGCGCAAGGTGCCGCGCGTGGGCGTGATGCTGATTGGGTGGTGCGGCAACAACGGGACGACGGTGACGGCGGGCATCCTTGCGAACCGGCTGGGCCTGTCGTGGCGCACGCGCCGCGGGACGCAGTCGGCGAACTACTTCGGCTCCATCACGCAGGCGAGCACGATCAACATGGGCATGACGCGCGACATGCGGGAGACCTTCGTGCCGCTGAAGGACGTGGTGCCGATGGTGTCGCCGGAACGAACCTGGTGATTGGCGGGTGGGACTGCAACAACATGAACCTCGGCGACGCGATGCGCGCGCGCTGGTGTGCTGGACGTGCAGGTGCAGGACGCGCTGTACGACCACATGAAGGAGCTGCGTCCGCTGCCGGCGGATCTTCGACATCGAGTTCGTGGCGACGAACCAGCCAGGAGCGTGCGAACAACGTGGTGGTCGCGCGCGACCGCTGGGACGCGGTGGAGCGCGTGCGCGCGGGACATCCGCCAGCTTCAAGGCGGCGAACGAAGCTGGACAAGGTGATCGTGCTGTGGACGGCGAAACACGGGAGCGCTTCCAGCGAGCACCAGGACGGGATCCACGACACCGGCGGACAACCTGCTGGCTGCGGTGAAGCGCAACGAGCGCGAGGTGGCGCCGTCCGCGCTGTACGCGATGGCTGGCGATCCTGGAGAAGTGCAGCTTCATCAACGGCGCGCCGCAGAAACACGCTGGTCCCGGGGCTGATCGAGATGGCGCGCGCGGCGCAGGTGTTTGTGAGCGGCGATGACTTCAAGAGCGGGCAGACGAAGATGAAGAGCGCGCTGGTGGAGTTCTTCGTTGGCGGCCGGCATCAAGCCGGGAGTGGCATCGCGAGCTACAAACCACCTGGGCAACAACGACGGCTACAACCTGTCGAGCCCGAAGCAGTTCCGCTCGAAGGAGATCACGAAGAGCAACGTGGTGGACGACATGGTGGCGTCGAACTCGATCCTGTTCCCGCCCGGGACGCCGAAGCCGGACCACTGCATCGTGATCAAGTACCTGCCCTACGTCGGCGACAGCAAGCGCGCGATGGACGAGTACACCCTTCTCGATCTTCATGGGCGGGCAGCAGACGGTGGTGCTGCACAACACGTGCGAGGACTCGCTGCTTGCGTCGCCGCTGATCATCGACCTGCTTGTGCTGACGGAGCTGATGGAGCGCGTGACGATCAGCGCGAGCAACGGGACGCTGACCGCCGCCGGAGGGCTCCTTCGAGCACATGGAGACGGTGCTGTCGATCCTGTCGTACCTGCTGAAGGCGCCGGCGGTGCCCGCGGGTGCGCCGGTGGTGAACGCGCTGAACCGGCAGAAGGCTGCGATCGAGAACGTGCTGCGCGCGATGGTGGGGCTGCCGGCGGAGAACAACATGCTGCTGGAGTGCCGCGTGCCCTTCATGCGCGAGGAGCACGTGAACGGCGAGTGCGCCGCCGCCCCTGGTGCGTGAGCGTGCCGTGCTGTGGCTGCGTGCCCCGCTGTGTGCTCCCCCTCTCTCCCTTTCTCCCCCTCCCTCCCTCTCTGTTTCTCTGGCGTTGACTGGTGCCGCGACTCTGCGGCCCTCCGCCCGTCTTTTCCCTCCTCTCCCTCCCTCTCTTCCTTTCTTTTTTCTCGACAGTTGTGTTTTCCCCTTGTTTGTGCGACCCGGAACGCGCCACGCATCTGTGTGCGACCCCCCACCGGCTGCTCCGCCACTCCCCCCGCACCCTGCCGTCCCTCCCTCCTCTCTCCTCCCCCCTCCCCCCTCCGCGTGTGCGCGCGTGGCTGAGCGGGAGGGGAGTCGGGGGAGTGCGAGCGCGGTGGGTGGGTGGAGCGGGCCCGCTGCCGCCGCCGCCGCCGCCGCGACTCTCGCCCAACGCCGCCGCCGCGTGGCGCGATCGAGACGCAGCACTGCCCGGGCAGCGGCGCCTCGCGCCGGACCTGATGCCGCGTTCCCCACCCCTCTCTTCCCTCTCTTTTGCCTTTCTCTTTTTCGGACCCTTGCGTGGTCCCCGCGTGGTGTCAGCGGCTGCGCACCTCTTGGTGCCTCCCCCGCCGGCACCCCCTCTCGTGTGCGTTGCGTCGTGTCCCCAACCGTCTCTTCCCCCGCCGTGTGCAATTGTGTGTGTGTGTGTGGTTTTGCTCTCTACCGCGATGCGTGCGTGGCGTGTCGCCGCCGCATCCCACTCTCACTCCCATTCCCGCTGCTGCTGTTGAGGGGCACCCCTTAGCGAGGAGCGGTGTGTGTGCTGTTGCGTCCCCGGATCGGCGAAGGTCGCTTCATCGCTACTGTGTGCGTGTTTTGCGTGTATGCCTGCTCTCTCTTCGCTGGTCCTGTTTCACTCTCTTCTCTCTCTCTCTCTCTCTCTCTCCATCCCTTTTCACCTCCCTCCCGGCAGCTCTAAGTTTTTTTTTGACGTAAAGCTACGCATTCCCTCCGAGCCAATTTGAGGTCCCGGCTTACGCTTGGTTGCATCTGCCTTAACCATTTAAGAAAGACACTTGCCCTTTCCATTCTTTTACGCGCGCACACGCACACTCCTGCCTAGGAGCGACACGCCGCCGTCCTCTTTCGACGAACGTCCGCCACCTCCCCTTGCAGCGTGACACTGCCGTTGTGGTGCGCACCCGTTTTCTCTCCCCCCGTTCTTTCTACTCTACGCCCCACTCTACTCGCCGTTGCGGTGATGCACAACGAACAGTCAAACGGCGACCTCGCCAGCCAGGGTGCTGCGGAGGCGCCGAACATGAACGAGGATAAGGGCACGCAGCCGTACGTGCACCCGGAGGCGGCGCGCATGTTCAGCGCCTTGCCCTGCACAGAGCACATCCCCGTCTTCAGCAAAGCCTGCGAGGGCTACGGCCCGCGGTGCGTGACGGCCCTCGGTCTGTGCTACTTCCTGAACAAGGGTATCGGCAACAACATCATGTCGATCTCCCGTTACGCCATGTTCACGGACCGCTTCGGCATCGACGGCACGCGCTACCAGCGCCTGCAGAACATCTCGAGGATGGGCTGGTCCGTGAAGGCCTTCTCGGCGGCGCTGTCGGACGCGGTCGCGCTGTTCGGCTACACGAAGCGGTGGTACTGCGGCGGCTCTGCGGTGGCGGGCGCCGCCTTTGCCCTCGGCTTCGCGCTGCTGCCGAAGAAGACGTCCAGCGCCGACATCGCGGCCGGCTTCCTGTTTCTGAGCAACTTCTGCATGGCGAACATCGACATTCTGTTGGAGGGCCACTACAGCCGGATGATGCGGCAGCAGCCCGCCTCCGGCCCCGCGCTGGTGAGCTGGATCTGGTGGTTCATTCTCGGCGCCTCTCTGATCTCGGCCGCCATCCAGGGTCCGCTGTCGGAGAAGGGCATCCCGCATGTGGGCCTGATGGTGTCTGCGGCCTGCCAGTTCGTGACAGTCGTCTTCTTCATTTTCAACTGGTTCAACGAGCGGCGCAACCGCGAGGAGCGCATTTGCGACGCGCGCGCGCTGCATGCGGAGGTGTACAGGCTGCAGCTCGCCGCCCGCGGTCCGAACACGGCCCCGATTGACGCGGACGAGGCGCCGGCGAAGGACCTGCACCCCGAGCGCGATAACAGCAACAAGGAGCACTCGAGCCACCGCCAGTCGCAGCAGCACCTGGGCGACGAGCTCGTGCTTGGTGCCGAGATCGACGTGGACGACGAGGAGGAGGACATGTGGGCCACCTTCCAGGAGCCGACGATCGTGCCGCTGTGCTGCGGCGCTGTGGAGTTCAACAAGGAGGTGTGCCTCCGCAACTGGCGCGTGCTGGTGTACTCGGCAATCATGGTGTGCTCCGTGATTGCGATGGCGTGCGTCACCATCCTCGGCACCACGTGGGACCTGTTCTACGCGGCCATCGCCGTCGCCGTGGTGAACTGCGGGCTTGCGTTCTGGGCGACGCCGCTGGTGATTGCGAAGGCGATCGTGTTCATCTACTTCAACATGGTGCTGTACCTGCAGATCAACGCCACGATGGAGAGCTTCTACATGGCGAGGAAGGAGTGCTACCCGGAAGGCCCGCACTTCGACTACATCTTCTTCAACACGGTGGCGTCCGTGATCGGCAACGTCGGCGGGATTGCGGGTGTGACGGCGTTCACGTACATCTTCGCGAACCACAGCTACTGCATGACGTTCATTGTGACGACGACCGTGCAGGTGCTGGCGTCTGTCTTCGACATCATCATTGTGAAGCGGTGGAACCTGGCTATCGGCATCCCGGACCACGCGATGTACCTCTTGGGCCACTCCATCGTGTACGAGGTGTGCTATTACCTTGCCTGGATGCCGATGATCGTGCTGATCTCGCGCATCTGCCCGCGCGGGTCGGAGAGCATGATCTACGCGCTGGTTGCCGGCTTTGCGAACTTCGGCCAGTCGATGTCCGGCACGATCGGGTCGATCCTGCTGGAGAAGGCGTGGCCGATCGTGACGAGGGGCGTTGGTACGTGCGACTTTCACAACCTGCCGATGCTGCTGATTGTGGGTCACCTGTGCATGCCGATGTTGATCGTCCCGCTGAGCTTCCTGCTGCTGCCGTCGGCGCGCATCTGCGACGACATCGACGTGGACGGCCACGCGGTGAAGAAGGCGTCGAAGAAGGAGTCTGCCGAGAAGGACAGCGGGTCGTCGACGGACGAGGCGCCGGAGGAGCCGTACAGCGCTCGCAACGAGGAGCGCCGCAAGTGAGGAGGACCGCGCTCGTCTGTGGCCCTCTCTCCTTCTTTCTCTCCGCGTGTGGCCGCTGCCCCCGCCCGTCTCGCAGCGCCACCCGCACCGTGTTCTGTGGTGCCCTAATGTGCACACCGGCTCTGTCTGCAGCGCCAGCGTGTGTGTGCGAGCACGTAAGTAAACCCCCTCCCCCTCCTTCCCCTCCCATTTCTGTCCACTGTGCTTCCTCTCCAGAAGCGTGTGCGTGTGCGTGTGTGTGTGTCCCACCCTTGCCTGCCGGTCCGCCCGCGTGTGTCTGTGCGGGAGCGGCACTGGTGGACCGTAGCCACCGGCCGTGTGTGGTTCTCTTCTCTTGCCTCTTTCCGGCGTTGTGTTTGTGTGCTGAAAGGCAAAAATAAAAATAAAAACGATTCTGGTGGCCGTCGCACAACCGTCGCTCTGCCTCACTCTCTGGGTCTCCCCCCTTGCTGCTTTGCTCGTGTGTCTCGTTGCTGGCGCAGCCCACGTTGGCTGCGCTGAGCGAGAGCACACGGGCTGCTGTGCGCGGTGGGGCCGACAGGGCGTGCGCCGCCGCTGTTTTTTCTTTTCTTTTTTCTCTATGCCGCCTAAAGAGTCGCGCGTTTCTCTTTTTTTTTTTCTTCTTTAATTTCTCTTTTCTTTCGTTAATGCATTCTTTATCTTTTTTCTGTGCACCGGCTCTTTTCCTCTCCCTCCCTACCCTCCTCTGTTGTTTTTTCTTTCGTCGCACGTTTCGTGGCGCACCGCTGGACTCGCGACGCGTGTTGGCGCCAAAGATCACCTGGCCACCCACGCACCACCGCGGAGTGTCAGCGGCCCCACATCTGCACCGTGGCCGTCGCCTGGCGGCGCAGAAGGAGGCAACGCTTTCGGTTCTCATTTTCTCTTTTCTTTTTATTCTGGCCAAACTTCTATCTTCGTTTTAATTGTTTCTAATCGTATGAGTTTCTCGATTCAGTATTTCTTTTTTCTGTCGTCTTCTCCGCAGCTTTGAGGGCTAACCCGCCACACAGTGCTGCGCCACCACCTCGACACCCTCCTTCGGTGTTGTACTGTCCTTTGAAGGAGTGCGACGTGGTGGCGGACTAATGACGGCACCCACAGCAAACGTAACGTGTGCGCGGCGCCTGATTTTCTTTGTTTTTTCTCCTTTTTCTACCCGCGGCGGCCCACACTATTACCCTCCACCGACTCAAGCACCGCGTTTTTTATTTTATTTCTTATTTTATCTTGTGGCGGTGACTTGGCCTTTGGGCACCGTCCGTCACGGGTGTGCTGCGGAGGGACCGCCGGTGCGCGCCGTTGTGGCCCGTAGAGCCGCCTGGTCCCCCCACCTCCCTCTTTCTCTCGTGCGCCGGGTTGTGTGGCGAGCTGGACGCACCCCGCGCCGCACGAGCGCTGCTCTGCCGCTGCGCGGGCAGTGAGGTATCCCCACCGCCGAGGTCACCGCCGTGGATCGCCGAGAAGCCCGCAGCGGCGTGCTGCGTGTGACCGGAGCCCCGCCCTGTGCACACGCTGCCCGCTGCCGCGCGCGCTGTCTCTTCGTCCTCTTTTTATCTTTCGTTTGTTCCCCACGTCTCTTCTACGCCCCCCGTGTTGTACACCGACCGTGTCTGACCATTCTCTCGATAACACCGCCGCCTCACCGCGCAACGCGCCGCACACGCAGCGGCCGCCCCCGACGGCGCGCTCGCTGCCGCCCAACTGTCCGGCGGAGGCCGCCCTCTTCGGCCCCCTGCCGGCCAGCATTGCGTGCACGCGCGCAGCCCCCTCTCCAGTGCGTCCCGCGGCACCCTCCCTTCGCACCGTACGCGTCTGTGTGCTGCTGCCCCTCTGTCCTCCTCTCCGCAACCCTCACTCCTCTCCTCTCTCCCCATTTCTCTTCCCTCTCTCCGCCGCTCCCCCCACCCACACACGCGCCGGCACGCACGGACACGCAGTCTCTCTCCCACTCACTCGTGCTGCGCCGACGCCGTTGCAACGGACCGCCCGCCCTCCCCTTCCCCTCCGCCCCTCACTCCGTGCTCGTTGCCGACTCCGTCTCCACACAGAAACACACAAACACACACACACGCACCGAAGCCCCCCGCATTCGCGCACGCCCGACCGCGACGATGCCGGCGATCCACGTGAAGAGCGACAAGGTGCGCTACACGGACTCGGCGATCGAGACGCAGTACGACTACCACAGCACGCGCGTGAGCCGCGGCGCGCACGGGGCGGTGGAGGTGGAGCCCGTGACGCACCAGCTGATGTTCCGGACGCAGCGCAAGGTGCCGCGCGTGGGCGTGATGCTGATTGGGTGGTGCGGCAACAACGGGACGACGGTGACGGCGGGCATCCTTGCGAACCGGCTGGGCCTGTCGTGGCGCACGCGCCGCGGGACGCAGTCGGCGAACTACTTCGGCTCCATCACGCAGGCGAGCACGATCAACATGGGCATGACGCGCGACATGCGGGAGACCTTCGTGCCGCTGAAGGACGTGGTGCCGATGGTGTCGCCGAACGACCTGGTGATTGGCGGGTGGGACTGCAACAACATGAACCTCGGCGACGCGATGCGGCGCGCTGGTGTGCTGGACGTGCAGGTGCAGGACGCGCTGTACGACCACATGAAGGAGCTGCGTCCGCTGCCGGCGATCTTCGACATCGAGTTCGTGGCGACGAACCAGCAGGAGCGTGCGAACAACGTGGTGGTCGCGCGCGACCGCTGGGACGCGGTGGAGCGCGTGCGCGCGGACATCCGCAGCTTCAAGGCGGCGAACGAGCTGGACAAGGTGATCGTGCTGTGGACGGCGAACACGGAGCGCTTCAGCGAGCACCAGGACGGGATCCACGACACGGCGGACAACCTGCTGGCTGCGGTGAAGCGCAACGAGCGCGAGGTGGCGCCGTCCGCGCTGTACGCGATGGCTGCGATCCTGGAGAAGTGCAGCTTCATCAACGGCGCGCCGCAGAACACGCTGTGCCCGGGGCTGATCGAGATGGCGCGCGCGGCGCAGGTGTTTGTGAGCGGCGACGACTTCAAGAGCGGGCAGACGAAGATGAAGAGCGCGCTGGTGGAGTTCTTCGTTGGCGCCGGCATCAAGCCGGAGTGCATCGCGAGCTACAACCACCTGGGCAACAACGACGGCTACAACCTGTCGAGCCCGAAGCAGTTCCGCTCGAAGGAGATCACGAAGAGCAACGTGGTGGACGACATGGTGGCGTCGAACTCGATCCTGTTCCCGCCCGGGACGCCGAAGCCGGACCACTGCATCGTGATCAAGTACCTGCCCTACGTCGGCGACAGCAAGCGCGCGATGGACGAGTACACCTTCTCGATCTTCATGGGCGGGCAGCAGACGGTGGTGCTGCACAACACGTGCGAGGACTCGCTGCTTGCGTCGCCGCTGATCATCGACCTGCTTGTGCTGACGGAGCTGATGGAGCGCGTGACGATCAGCGCGAGCAACGGGACGCTGACGCCGCCGGAGGCCTCCTTCGAGCACATGGAGACGGTGCTGTCGATCCTGTCGTACCTGCTGAAGGCGCCGGCGGTGCCCGCGGGTGCGCCGGTGGTGAACGCGCTGAACCGGCAGAAGGCTGCGATCGAGAACGTGCTGCGCGCGATGGTGGGGCTGCCGGCGGAGAACAACATGCTGCTGGAGTGCCGCGTGCCCTTCATGCGCGAGGAGCACGTGAACGGCGAGTGCGCCGCCGCCCCTGGTGCGTGAGCGTGCCGTGCTGTGGCTGCGTGCCCCGCTGTGTGCTCCCCCTCTCTCCCTTTCTCCCCCTCCCTCCCTCTCTGTTTCTCTGGCGTTGACTAGTGCCGCGACTCTGCGGCCTTCTGCCCGTCTTTTCCCTCCACTCCCTCCCTCTCTTCCTTTCTCTTTCTCGACAGTTGTGTTTCCCCTTGTTTGTGCGACCCGGAACGCGCCACGCATCTGTGTGCGACCCCCCACCGGCTGCTCCGCCACTCCCCCCGCACCCTGCCGTCCCTCCCTCCTCTCTCCTCTCCCCTCCCCCCTCCGCGTGTGCGCGCGTGGCTGAGCGGGAGGGGAGTCGGGGGAGTGCGAGCGCGGTGGGTGGGTGGAGCGGGCCCGCTGCCGCCGCCGCCGCCGCCGCGACTCTCGCCCAACGCCGCCGCCGCGTGGCGCGATCGAGACGCAGCACTGCCCGGGCAGCGGCGCCTCGCGCCGGACCTGATGCCGCGTTCCCACCCCTCTCTTTCCTTCTTTTTCTTTCTGCTTGCTTTATTGCTGTAACGTGAAAGCTTTTTTTTTCTGCATCGATGCGTTGCTTGTCACAAAAAAAAAAAAGGAGAGGAATTATATTTTTCTGGATTTTATTTGAGAAAACAGGCAGATCTATCAATGAATTTAATCAATGTTATTGCTGATTGTTCGAGGTGATTACTATCGTTGTCATGTGTTCTCCGCCAAGTAACGCTCCTAATGGGAAAGTGGTTTTTGTTACGAAGTGTTTTAGTGGTGTGTGCTCAGTAAAGACCGAAGGGGAGCGTCTTTGGAGCGTTTTTAGCTTAAAGCAGCGATTCCGTTGTTTAAATTGTTGGCGACAAACGCATTTGTAGGGTACTCGTAAACATGTTATTGGCTTGTGCTGTGAAGAGGTGGAGTGTACAACGTGAATAACGCAAAACATGTTTTGTTCTAATGAAGCACCATTTTAATTTCTAATGCGTGTCATGACCTCTCTTACTCTCTATCTCGCATGTTTAATGCCTTTTGTTTGTTTTGTTTTCTTAATACGATGTGTGCACTTTTCGCGTTCTGCACTTTTCGCACCGCGAACCACATTGCTCTATTCCCTCTCTCAGTAATCATTACGGTGGCCTTCACTTCTGCAACTCTTTTGAACTGGAGCATTTACTGCTTAAAATATACATCTACTATCTGCGAAAGTTCCTCTGCGTACCGACAAGACTTTTTCTCCATCTGGATCTTTGTCTGCCGTTGTCATTGAGAACTGCCGTACGCGCTTTCCATTTTGGTTTCCATCCTTGTCGCACCATCAGTTGCAATTGAACAGAAATCAGAATGAGTCGTCCCCTTGAGGATGCCGTATCCGTGGCTGCCTCTCGCCGTCCCAGCGAGCTGCACAACCACAGCAAGGAAAACGAGAAGGATGACGAGCACTACGTTCACCCCGGTGCCGTGACGCTCTTCGAGAAGGCTCCGTTTGTGCGCAACATCCCTGTCTTCGGCATGAGCTGCGAAGGGTACGGTCCCAAATGCACTGTGGCGCTCAGCCTCGTTTACTTCCTCAACAAGGGCTTCGGCAGGAACCTGATCTCCATCTCTCGCTACGCGATGTTTGTGTCGCGCTTCGGCCTGGACGGCACGCGTTACCAGCGCCTGAGCAGCATCTCGAACATGGCGTGGTCCATCAAGGCGTTCTCCGCCGTGCTGTCGGACACCTTCGCCACCTTCGGCTACACGAAGCGGTGGGTGTGCGGCGCGTCATGCGTGGTGGGTGGCGCCTTCACGCTTGCCTTTGGCCTGCTGCCGGCGAAGGAGGCGAGCGCAAACTCCGGCGCTGGCTTCCTCTTTTTGGCGAACCTGTGCATGGCGAACGTGGACATCCTCTCCGAAGGACACTACAGCCGCCTCATGCGCCGCCACCCGAAGTCGGGCCCTGCGCTGGTGAGCTGGATCTGGTGGTTCATCCTGATCGCGTCGATGATCGCGGCCTGCATCCAGGGCCCCTTGTCGGACATCCAGAAGCCGCAGGTGGGCATCTTCATCTCAGCCGCCGCTCAGGTGGTGTGCGTGGGGTTCTTCATCTTCAACTGGTACGGCGAGCGGCTGAACCGGGTGGAGCGGGTCATCGACTGCCGGGTTGAGCTTCAGGAGCAGCGTCGAGGGATGGCGGGTGGCCACAGCGACGACTCGCTGGCACGTGACAGCGGCTTGGTGAACGGGAAGAAGAGTCTGAACCCCGAGAACGACAGTGATCGCGAGCCGACGGCGCTGCAGGATGAGATTGTGCAGGGCGATTGCGTGATGGTGCCTGATGACGCCGTTCCGGAGGACGAGCTGACGGACGACGTGGACCCTGAGATCCTCTCTCTGTGCTGCGGCGCGCTGGAGGTGAACAAGGGCGTGGCGCGCCGCAACTGGCGCATCATCGTGTACAGCGCGATCATGACGTGCGCCGTGGTGACCATGACCTGCGTCACCATCCTCGGCAACACGTGGGACCTGCTGTACGCCTCTGTGGTGGTTGCCGTGGTGGCCACCGCCGTGTCCTTCATCTTCCTGCCGCTGGTGATCGCAAAGGCCAACACGTACTTCTACCTGCACATGCTGCTGTACCTGCAGTTCACGGGTGCGATGGACAGCTTCTACATGGCGAAGAAGGAGTGCTACCCGGACGGCCCGCACTTCACGTACACCTTCTACAACACGATCGCGGCCGTGATTGGCAACGTCGCTGGCATTGCGGGTGTGACGGCCTTCTCGTACATCTTCTCCAAGCGCGGCTACCGTTTCACGCTGATCGTGACGATCATTGTTGAGATTGTTGCTTCGATCTTCGACATCATCCTGGTTGAGCGGTGGAACCTGGCCATTGGCATCCCGGACCACGCAATGTATATTCTGGGTGATGCCATCGTGTTTCAAGTGTGCTATTACCTCGCGTGGATGCCGATGGTGCTGCTGTTGTCGCGCATCTGCCCGCGCGGGTCGGAGAGCATGATCTACGCGCTGGTGGCCGGCAGCGGTAACCTTGGCGCCGGCATGGCGACCACGATCGGGTCGATCCTGTTGGAGAAGGTGTGGCCGATCGTGTCGAGGGGCGTTGGCACGTGCGACTTCCACAACCTGACGATGCTGCTGGTGGTCGGCCACTTCTGCCTGCCGCTGCTGATCATCCCGATCTCGTTCATCCTCATCCCGTCGGCGCGCATCTGCGACGACATCGACGTGGATGGCCACGTGATCAAGAAGGCGAAGCCGGGTGCGGCGCCGTCGGAGTCGACGGATGGCGAGACGGAGCCGATCAAGGCCACCGTTGATGCCCGCGCTGACACAAACTCAGGCGAGCGCCGCGAGCGTTGCTGAGCTGGTCGACGAGGAAGTCTGTACGCTAGGTATTGTGCTGCTGCTGCTGCTGCTGATGGTGTGGTTGTCGCTGCCTCGCACTGCATCGCTGCCGTACGCACGCCTCGCCGCTGGACGTACTAGTACCGTTTCAACGCAGGTTACCGCAACGACTGCTGCCCGCGCGATCGTCACATGCGCGGTGCACAGACTCTGATGCAGGAGGCGGTGGGTAGTTGTAAGGGGCACCGCCGACGGGTGCAATGTTTAGGTGGAGGGAGAGGCGATAGCGCCGTTGCTGGCGTCCCTGCCCCATGGTTACGCTGCGCCATCTTCTCTCTCTCTCTTCACCCGGCGGCCTCCGCGTTAAACGCCGTAATTGCCTCTTAGAAGGAGCCCTTTCACCCACGCTCCTTGCCTCAAAGCTGTGACCTTTCTAAAGCTGCCACTCATCGGTTGAGGAGTGCGCCATCTGTAATCTGCCTCTCTCTCTCTTCTCTTTTCTTTTTTTCCTCTTTTTTCTGGTGTTGCTTGCACGGCGCATGTGCCTGGACGACACGACTGCCAGGTGTTGCTTGTTGCAACGGTCTCCCTTGGGTTTCATTCCCCTGCGCTTCTTCCCGAACCCGCGGCCGTGCGATCGTCTCACAGCAACGTGTAACCCCTCCATCCACGACCTTTGTTTTCTATTATCTTCTCTCTACTAACTGTGTGCTCTAGCTGGTGTTGTGTGTGTGTGTGTCGGAGTGTGAAGACAGAGGTGTGCGAATATTAGCGCTGCCATGGCCAGCGACGCGCGATGAAGATCCCTGCTTCGCGGCGAACTCGGGCTTTTTTTCCCTTTTCGTGCTTGTCACGCATCTGCGTTTGTTCACCGACCGTTGCCGCCCCGTTCCCCCTCTTTCTCGCACTTTGGCACCCAGCTGGACGCTCCTTACCTCCCCCCTCCCTCCATCTGTTGTTTCGTGCAACCGCACAGTAATGATTTTCCTGTTTTTTCTTTTTTTTTTTACCGCACACTGGCTGTGTGAGGAGACGGCGCTCACACCTCGTCCGGCAGCCATTGAAAGCGGAGAGGACGTTATGGCCTCTCTTTTTCGCAATGTACCGGGCACGTCGCCATGCAGATTGCAGCTTCCATGCTGCTGTGTCATTCCCTCTATCCTTGTTGTTGTCACTGTATCTGACCGCCCATCACGACACACAGAAGTCTGCCGGCTGACGGCTGCCAGCTGCCTCTGTCCCCTCCCCCACTGATACCTCTCCTCTACTCTGTGTGGTCACCAGCACCCTGCCCTCCATTGTACAGCGCGTGTGAGTGTGCGTGCGCGTGTGCAGCTCCTGCTGTCTCGACTCTCCGAAGTCTCAGCGGCCTCACACACACCAGCACGCACACACACGAGTAAGTAGCACAGCTCCGTGTTGGTGTTTTTTTTTTCCTTTTTTCTCACCTGATTTTATCTTCTCTGTCAAAGGCGGCTGCGAGAGTGCGCCAACCAACATCTCTGACACTTATTTATTTATTTTTCCCCTCTCCGGGCCTGTTGTTCCTCATTTTGTTTGGTCCACTTAAATAAAAACCTTTTTTTTCTCACGTATATAGGACGATATGTTGCCTCTTACTTGAGAGACGCAAATTCCAAAAAGAAAAGAAAAAATGACTGCATCGTAAAGAAAAAACGTATTTTCTGCGTAAAATACTTCTCCGCTGCTGGATTTCAACACACTTTTGAGGAGTCTTCACGATATGGATGTTCAGTGCACCACGTCACGCCTCTAGTCTGTGCTCTTCAGTGGCCGATGCGCAAAGAGGAACACTTCGCCACTCTACAAACACCTGCGGCTGAGATTTATAGCTGGCGGAGTGTTCTGCACCTTCATCTCAAGTAGTGTTACGAGTCTTCTGACAAATGTTTAGACGGTGAACAGAACATCGGTGCCACTTCGGCGCTCTTATGCAATTTTTATTAACCTTTACGTCCCACCTTTTTCCCTTTCTTTCTTTTCATCTCCTACCTGTCACAAAAATGAAAGTTAAGGACTCTAACATCAACTCCACCAAGACCCGGGCCACTGAACGTGACACGAACGCTTTGTTCTGTGCCTGCCTTTCTCCTGATACCTATACGGCGGCGCATTTCCGACACTCCCCAAACGCAACCATGACACACCCCGTTGAAGAATTGGCCTCTTTGCCAGCCTCCCACACCACCAGTGCACTCACGAAGCACACCGGCAACCCTGCAGTTCACGTGGCAACGGAGGATGACGAGCACTACGTTCACCCCGGTGCCGTGACGCTCTTCGAGAAGGCTCCGTTTGTGCGCAACATCCCTGTCTTCGGCATGAGCTGCGAAGGGTACGGTCCCAAATGCACTGTGGCGCTCAGCCTCGTTTACTTCCTCAACAAGGGCTTCGGCAACAACCTGATCTCCATCTCTCGCTACGCGATGTTTGTGTCGCGCTTCGGGCTGGACGGCACGCGCTACCAGCGCCTGAGCAGCATTTCGAACATGGCGTGGTCCATCAAGGCGTTCTCCGCCGTGCTGTCGGACACCTTCGCCACCTTCGGCTACACGAAGCGGTGGGTGTGCGGCGCGTCATGCGTGGTGGGTGGCGCCTTCACGCTTGCCTTTGGCCTGCTGCCGGCGAAGGAGGCGAGCGCAAACTCCGGCGCTGGCTTCCTCTTTTTGGCGAACCTGTGCATGGCAAACGTGGACATCCTCTCCGAAGGACACTACAGCCGCCTCATGCGCCGCCACCCGAAGTCGGGCCCCGCGCTGGTGAGCTGGATCTGGTGGTTCATTCTGATCGCGTCGATGATCGCGGCCTGCATCCAGGGCCCCTTGTCGGACATCCAGAAGCCGCAGGTGGGCATCTTCATCTCAGCCGCCGCTCAGGTGGTGTGCGTGGGGTTCTTCATCTTCAACTGGTACGGCGAGCGGCTGAACCGGGTGGAGCGGATCATCGACTGCCGGGCCGAGATGGCCGATCTGCGGGCGGTGGACTTAAAGAAGGGTGCGGATTCGGTGCACCCGTTTCACGGGACGGCGTCCGAGGAGAAGGACCTTCATCCGGAGTACGACAGCAGCGATCGGGAGCCCGCTGCCTTGCAAGAGGAGCTCGTTTGTGGGAATGAAGTCTGCGCCAGTGATGATTGTCTGCACGATGAGGTGGAGGACACCATCAGCGAAGACATTCTCTCTCTGTGCTGCGGTGCGCTGGAGGTGAACAAGGGCGTGGCGCGCCGCAACTGGCGTATCATCGTGTACAGCGCGATCATGACGTGCGCCGTGGTGACCATGACCTGCGTCACCATCCTCGGCAACACCTGGGACCTGCTGTACGCCTCTGTGGTGGTCGCCGTGGTGGCCACCGCCGTGTCCTTCATCTTCCTGCCGCTGGTGATCGCGAAGGCCAACACGTACTTCTACCTGCACATGCTGCTGTACCTGCAGTTCACGGGTGCGATGGACAGCTTCTACATGGCGAAGAAGGAGTGCTACCCGGATGGCCCGCACTTCACGTACACCTTCTACAACACGATTGCGGCCGTGATTGGCAACGTCGCTGGCATTGCGGGTGTGACGGCCTTCTCGTACATCTTCTCCAAGCGCGGCTACCGTTTCACGCTGATCGTAACGATCATTGTTGAGATTGTTGCTTCAATCTTCGACATCATCCTGGTTGAGCGGTGGAACCTGGCTATCGGCATCCCGGACCACGCGATGTACATTCTGGGTGATGCCATCGTGTTTCAGGTGTGCTATTACCTCGCGTGGATGCCGATGGTGCTGCTGTTGTCGCGCATCTGCCCGCGCGGGTCGGAGAGCATGATCTACGCGCTGGTGGCCGGCAGCGGTAACTTGGGCTCTGGTATGGCCGGAACGATTGGGTCGATCCTGCTGGAGAAGGCGTGGCCAATTGTATCTTCGGGCGTTGGCACGTGCGACTTCCACAACCTGACGATGCTGCTGGTGGTCGGCCACTTCTGCCTGCCGCTGCTGATCATCCCGATCTCGTTCATCCTCATCCCGTCGGCGCGCATCTGCGACGACATCGACGTGGACGGCCACGTGATCAAGAAGGCGAAGCCGGGTGCGGCCCCGTCGGAGTCGACGGATGGCGTATCGAAGCCGGTGGCGACATCTAAGGATGAAACTTCCGTTGCTGAGCAGCGACGTGCACATTAAACTTAACCCTGAACGTTCGGATGGCGTCGTTTCCCTCTTAAACTCATGTTTGGTCGTCGTTGTTTCGGTGTTGCCTGCGCTGATGGATGCGTTCGTGCCTGTTTCGCACTGAAGCTCTACTGCTCCATCTTTCCTTGTTGCAAAGGTCCTCAGTTAGCGTGGCAAAGATGCTTTCTTCGCTTATTTTTTTTTTCTCAGCGCGGCGACAGGTTTGAGGTTGCGGTGACTGCAGAGGTCGAACTACGGTCTAGCCGATCGCGATAGCGTTTTTACGGAACACAAAAAAAAAATCACGGTTTTGTGCTCCACATACAGCGAAGAGGCGTGGTGGGCCGCATCACACCGCTCAGCCTCTCTCTGCTTCGCCGTTGATCTACCCTCGCTGGCGTCCCAGCCCTCGTAAGCGAGTGTGGATAACGTGAGAGTCTGTGCTACCTGAACCCTTGCCTTATCGCAATGCCCGCTTATTTTTTTTTTTAAGTCATACCTTTGCTTATTTTTTTTTTTTGCTCTAAGTCAACGCGTGCGTTCGCCGTGTGTGCTGAGCAGTGAGACACCATCGGCACCTCACTCTGCGAGGTGTTGTCGCATCGGCAGCCAAATCTGTGGCACGTCCTACGGGACGTTTTTATGTCCCGATTTTCCTTTTAGTTCTCTCCGTGAAGTACGCAGTACGACGACTTATTTTTTTTTCCTTGCTCTCCGTTACTTTTTTTTATTTTTTCTCCTTTTTCTAACAACTCCTTCCCCTCCCTCCTTTATCCCATTCCCTCACCGAGCGTTGTTTTTCTTCACTTTTTTTTTTTTCGTCTGCGTTGACACGTACATTTCGCATTTGTGAGAGCAGTTAACGCTCACTTCTGCGTTGTTGCGCGTGTGCACTCCAGACGCGTTCAGGCACCTGCGTGAGTCCTCATCATCGGCTCTCCGAAGCCTTGACTCCCTGTAACTGCGAGTGTCCTGAACACTATTCCTTCTTTCCTTCTCGGTGTTTTGTTTTCGCTCTTTTTTGTCAGTTTAATGTGCCTCTGCTGTTGTCTGTTATTCACGACGCTTTATATCACGTGCGGGGCCAGATCTGATTTGTTTTTTTTTTCCGAACTGTTTTCTTCTCCTTTTTTTTTCGTTCGTGGTGGATTGGTGAACAAAACAAAAAAATTGTTGTGGGTGCTGAAATGCGTTGTGTTGTGGATATGTACGCGCTGCTTTGGTTTTGCATCCGTCTTAGTTGTAACGCATGCAAAGGACGAACGAGGCCAGTGCTGCCGGTTGCTTGCACTCACGCGATGATATTCCATCTGTTGGTAGTCCAGCCTCTCCCTTTCTTTTTCCAATGTGTAAAGCTCCTCTACCGTGGAGTGCTACGAGCCGCGGTGCACTGTCTCGCAAGGCATGCCGGTGTCCACCGCTCTCTTATGTCTTCTACTTCGCCTCCTTTCTTGCTCAATACCGCCCGGCCTGCCCGCGCGGCAGTGCTCTTAACCCACTTCGTTACTCTATCCACTAACACTAAGCCTCAAGCGACACATATTGTTTTTTTTCCAGGCTTTGTATTTTTTTTTGTTTGCCAGACTCCGGCAAGCCACCACCGATCGCAACAACGTTTCGTCTCACCTCTCGCTGTCCCGCACGACTCGGTCGACGGCTGCATCGTGCACCGTCCCTCCTCCCTCTCCGCCACATCGGATCGCGGTCGCTCTCGACGCAGTCGTCACCGCCA
The DNA here is from genome assembly GCA_000331325.2 of Crithidia fasciculata. Classification (NCBI taxonomy): domain Eukaryota; phylum Euglenozoa; class Kinetoplastea; order Trypanosomatida; family Trypanosomatidae; genus Crithidia; species Crithidia fasciculata. Next base: position 17,820 of record AODS02000192.1, read on the forward strand.
CCGCCCTTAACACCACCCAACACCACTTGTACAAAAATGAACAACGACGAACGCTTCGCTCTTCTCCGCAGCGTCGGAGAGGAGTGCATCCAGGAGAACGAGCTGCGCAACCTCGTCGAGAAGAAGCCGAACATCCGCTGCTACGACGGCTTCGAGCCCTCCGGCCGCATGCACATCGCCCAGGGCATCTTCAAGGCCGTGAACGTGAACAAGTGCACCGCTGCGGGGTGCGAGTTCGTCTTTTGGGTGGCGGACTGGTTCGCCCTGATGAACGACAAAGTTGGCGGCGAGCTGGAAAAGATCGGCGTCGTCGGCCGCTACCTGATCGAGGTGTGGAAGGCGGCGGGCATGGACATGGAGAAGGTCATCTTCCTCTGGAGCAGCAAGGAGATCACGAGCCACGCCGACACCTACTGGCGCATGGTGCTCGACGTCGGCCGGCAGAACACGATTGCACGCATCAAGAAGTGCTGCACCATCATGGGCAAGGCCGAGGGCACGCTGACGGCGGCCCAAATTCTCTACCCCCTCATGCAGTGCTCCGACATCTTCTTCCTCAAGGCGGACATCTGCCAGCTGGGCCTCGACCAGCGCAAGGTGAACATGCTGGCCCGTGAGTACTGCGATCTGATTGGCCGCAAACTGAAGCCGGTGATCCTGTCGCACCACATGCTTGCTGGTCTCAAGCAGGGGCAGGCGAAGATGAGCAAGAGCGATCCTGACAGCGCCATCTTCATGGAGGACAGCGCGGAGGACGTGGCGCGCAAGATCGGACAGGCGTACTGCCCCCGCGTGGTGCAGACGGCGCACGACGTGACGGACGACGGCGCACCTGTCGCGACCGACGACCGCAACCCAGTCCTCGACTACTACCAGTGTGTCGTCTTCGCCGCCCTGGCGTGTCGGCGACGATCAACGGCGTGCAGTACGCACCTACGACCACCTCGAGCGCGCCTTCCTCACCGAGGCGGTGAGCGAGGCGGAGCTGAAGCAGTGTCTGATCGACGAGGTCAACGCGCTGCTGGCGCCGGTGCGCAATCACTTTGCCACCAACGCCGAGGCGCACGAGCTGCTCGAGGCCGTCAAGTCGTTCCGCAAGGGCGGCGCTGCTCCGCCACTGGCCGAGACGCCGCTGCCGCCGCCGCCGGAGAAGCCGCAAGCGTGCATGTGGATGCCGGCCCTGTTGAAGGTGCCGCTCGACGTCGCCGAGGCGATGATCGTTGCGGCGAAGGCCTTCCTGGCTGCCCACCCCGACGGGTCTGTGACGCTGGTGCTGCCGGACTGGTCGGCTGTGGCGAGTGATGAGATTACCGGCGTGGAAAAGGACATCAGCGCTGCCCTGGAGGTGAACTCGGCGCTGCTGCAGGCGTACGGACTGCCGGCTGCGGTGAAGATTGTGAAGGAGAACGACGTGATTCTCGGCAACAGCAACGACTTCTGGGTCGGTGTCATCTCTGCTGGTCGGCAGAACCTGCTGAGCCACATTGAGGAGCTCTACGGCGGTGAGGTGAAGAACGCCGGGCAGGTGATCGCCGCTCTCATGCGTGTGTCCACCGCCGTGCTGCTCTCCACCTCGCACGTCATCTCGACCTCGCTGGATGGTCAGGTTAACACGCTCGCCCGCGAGTACACACGGAACCGCATCGAGTGCCTGCAGACGCGCGAGGGGACGATTCCCGCGCTGCACCGGCCCGATGCGGCTCCTGCAGTGCTCGTGCCGATGACGTGTTGTACCTCGACGACAACGACATGACATCCGCGCAAAATCAAGAAGGCCTACTCAGCCCCTAATGAAAGTGCCAACCTGTTATTGGTGGCGCAGCACCTGCTGATGCTGCAGGGGTCGCTGTGCATCGAGCGTGGCGAGGCGAACGGCGGAAATGTCACCTACGAATCCGCGGATGCGCTGGCGGCTGACTGCGGCAGTGGCGCGTTGCATCCGGCAGATCTGAAGGCGGCGGTGTCGAGCCTGCTGCTGGAGCGCTCCGCCGCATCGCGGGCTCTGCTGAATGGCTCTCTGAAGAAGAGTGTCACGGTGCTGCGCAACGCGGAGAAGAAAATGTTGAAGAAGAAGTAAGAGGCAATAACCCACACACACTTACACTCACATGCAAGGTAAGCACGAAGGACGAGAGCGATCTGAAAAGTGGAGCTCGTTTAAAGAGATGGATTGGCTGTAAGAGTTGAGCGTTTGGCGGAGACGCTGCGTGATGATGTCATCACTCATGTTCTGCAGTTTACTTTTCTTGCCTCTTTTTTTTTTTTCGACCTCAGCCGATCTGGTGCATGCTGATTGTGTTGTCTCATGGTTAAGAAGGAAGGACGTGCTGCGTTGAGAATGATGATATTCAATTTTGGTTTGTCCTTATCGAGTGGTGAGAGTGGTAACTAATGCTCAAAATGAAGCAAAATTATTATACTTTTCCTGGTCGTGAAGAAGTATTGGGTGTTTTTTTTTCTCAGATTAGCGTCAGTCA
>AODS02000193.1:0-12090 GCA_000331325.2 Crithidia fasciculata
GGCTGTCCAAGGCATGCTATGTCCTTGTGCGTTTGCGTCACGTGACTCACGTACACAGGGAAAGGCCTCAAAACAGCACCAAGCAAAAATAAAGCAGACCATTAAAGACGTTGATGGCTTGTCCCCTCTCCAGGAAAAAAAAAAGGTAGTACGAACGTGTGTGGGGGAGCTCGCTTACCACATCGTGTAGGTCCGCTGTGGTCGACGCATTGCCACGCACCGCCGCCACGCCAGCTGAATCACCGTGGCAGCCTCCTCGCGCAAAATTTGGCTGCGAATGTAGCGCCGCTCCTCCTCCTCCGCGTTCGCCTCGTCGACGCTCGTGCCGTCCTCGCCGTGCGATGTCAACACTTTGGTCGGTGATTGGGAGGCGTCAACACTTTCCGGCACGCCCATGTGCAGCACCGGCGGGGAGGCGAGAAGTTCGGGACGCGCATTCGCTGGCAGAGGCGGCGGCGGTGGTGGTGGCGGCTGCTGTTGTTGTTGCGGATGGTCTGAAGCTTCGTTCTTGTCGGATAGCGTTCCGTTAGACGGAAAGGCGGCGTCGTCTACCACACCACCCGCCACTGCCTCAGCGACATCTGCTTTTTCGTTGTCCTTCTTAATTCCATTGTGATAGAGGAATGGTCGTCGACACGAGCGCAGTCGCGTCTTCTTCCTCCTCGTCTTCTTCACACGCCAATGCCGCCTCCTCGCCATGATCAGCGGCAACCTCCGCCGCTGCGTTGTCGCTGTGGGCGGTGGGAGAATATCCAGCTCCGCCTCCGCTTGCGATCGCTCTTGACTCTCCCCCTCCACCTCCTCCGCAGCCTCGACCGGCAGCTCAGGCGGGGACGACGGCAGCACCAGCAGGGACGGCGGCGACTCGGCCTTTTCCCTCTTCTGTTCATCGCCATCCCCCTCCTCCTCTGCCTCTCTTGCCTCCTGGGTGGCCGGCGCCTCTGCAGGCGTCAAGTGCGGCGGTGGCGGTGGCGGCGGTGTGAGATGCACATTCGCAGGGTGGGTGCTCACCGAGGCACGCGATACTCCCGCCACGGTGCTCGCCGTGTTGACCGCCAGCGTCCGCTCCGCAGTGGAATCGGGCGACGACCGCGTGCGCATGCGGAAGGGCGGCGCATCCGCGTCGCCGGCGATGTCGATACCGTGGTGGGTGATGAGCTGCTGCTGGAAGGCGCGAAGCTCTCCGGTGCTCGTGTTGTTGTGGGTGTCCTCGGCGGGGCTGTCTGCGGCGGTCGCCGCGGTGGCGAGCGCTGCTGCCGCCACGACCGACGCGAGCACGGCGGAGGGGGCGACGGAGGTGACCGAAATGCCGGCGCGTGAGGCGGCGGCGATGAGCTGGCTTGATACCGACGCGTTCAAGACGTGCTTCACGGGAGAGCGGGAGCTGCGCAGCATGCCGTCCTCCATCTTGATCTCACCGCGGTCGTGGAGGCTGCGCCAGAAGCTGGCCCGCAGCTGCGAGAGCTGCGTAGCCGTCGAGTTGCTCGACCCGTTGCGCCGCGTCGCTGCCTCCTCCGGCGTGACCTCGCAGTAGAAGTACTCGGTAAAGGAGAGGGGTGCATCGGTGGAGCCGGTGGTGAGACTCGGAGAGAGGTGCGCGAGAGAGCGTGCCCCCTCCTCCTCCGTGAAACCGAGACGGAAGGCGCAGGTGGGCGGCGTGCCTGGCGCGCGGGGACGCACAATGTGGTTGCCCGACGCGCCGAACGCACCCGCGGCAGCACCCGAGGCGGTGCCGCTGTCGGCAGCGGCGTCGTGCAGGTGTCCCTGCTCCACGTCCTCGCCGTGCGACTGCGGTGTTCCCACGAGATGCGTCAGCTCCACCGGGGCTGGTGTGGTAACCCGCGGTGGCGCAAAGACAAAAATACGCGCGCGACGCGGAGCCGGCGTCGCAGGCGGCTGGCAGACCCTCTCTGGGCTCTTCACCACCACCACCGCTGCTGTCGCGGGAGCTTTGGCATGGCCTTCGTGCGTGGCAGCAGGGGCAGCGCGGTCGCGCAGGGAGTGTGCGAGGTGTGGGGCACGAGCGGCACCCTCGCTGCTCTGCGAGGAGGTCGTGTCCGTCACCATCTCGTATGTGCCATCCTCCCGCTGCTGATGCCCCGCCGCGGCCTCCTCACCACGCAGTGGGTCCTCGCACTTGTCCGGCCTGGTCGTCGGCGGCACCTCCACCACGGAGGCCGCGCAGTGGCTCTGGTGTGAGCGGGACAACTTGAAGGCGTTGCCGCTGTTGTTTAAGTCATCTACTTTGTTGTGTCCTTCTCTCGTTGCCAAACGCTCTACTGTCAACAACGCTGGGTGCTCTTCGTCTTCATGGGTAACCGGTGCATTATGCGTGCCAGCTGCCGTCTTCCCACAGGGACTGTCAACATCGACGTCGTCAGTGAGCAGCGCAGTGTGTGGCGCCTCTGCCGCTGCAGCAGGTAAGGGTTCGTGCACCACCTCCACCACAGCTGCAGGCGGGGGCGAGACGGACACCACGGACTGTGCCGGCACCATCATTTTCTCCACCGTCGCAGAGGCAACACCGCCGACAACAGAGGGGACAGCGGCAGCAGCAGCAGATCCATTGGGCAAGCCCTTTGCGACAATTGCGCCGCTCTCCTTGGCCGGCTTGCTTGGCGGCGTCTCGCGGTGGATATAGGTGAAGTTGCCGGCGTCGTCTCCATCAACGTACGCCGTGGCTGCCCTGCTGATGCGCAGCTCCTGGTCCTTGCGCCGCGCCTCGAGAGCGGCCTCCACAGCGCTGCTCAGCGGCGCAGCTGCTGCTGCTGCCGTGTTGACGGCGTGTGCTGCGGTCACCGCGTCCTCTGCCCTCGTGGCGCCGGCATCGCCAGCGGCCTCCCCGAGCCCCTCCGAGTGGCCGGTGGACCACGACGAGGTGGAGCCGCTGAGCAGGTGCACCTCTGCCGGGCTCTCCTCTAGAGAGTCGGGGTGAAGAGGCTGACGAGATGCCGCCATCGCCGGTGCAAGAGAAACCGTACTCATGGAAGACGGTGGGGGTTGGCCGGCGAGTGCGCCGACTGCCGTGACGGGCGGCACCGCGTCGTTCTCGACAGGCGCCAAACTGTGCGCTTCCTTTTGGGATATCGAACTCTTTTCACTGATCTCTGATGATGGTTTTTGGCACTCCTTCCTGTGCTCCTCTGCCTCTGACAGGGCAGCGACCATTACTGATACTGGCAACGATGCACGCGTCGTTGCTACAGCTTGGGAGACTTTGGCAGTGGTGCTGCTCTGGAGCGAGTCAGCGAGCGATGCAGCCGCCTGCTTTGTCCTACCCGCTTCTCCGTCCGCCTCCTCGTCTCCGTCGACCGCATCAGCGGCATCCTCCTCGCCCGCGAAGTTGCCGGACTCGTGGGCGGACGTGATGCATTCGTGGAGAGGAGGAGAGAAAGGGGTGACGGCTGCATCTGCGTCGACCACGTCTCTTGTCGCCCTGTGCTGCAGAGAAGCGGCCTCGTCAAGAGATGATAGCAGGTGATTGCCGTGCACGCCGCCTTCCCTCGCCTCACTCGTCTGTTGTTGCGTGACATGTACTGACGTACCAGCGGCTGTCTGCTTCACCTCTTCTTCCTCTGCCTCTCGATCACCGCCGCTGTCGCCGCGGATGGCGTCATCCTCTCCGTCGCTGCAGCCAAGGCTTCCCTCTCGTCGGCGGGCGTGCACACCATCGCCGTCGTGTCTGTCAACGTCATCACTCTCCGATTCCTCTGTTTCTGCTGCTACTGCTGCTGCGGGTGGTGGCATCGTGTCGTGCCCGCTCGAGTTGCTCTTCAGTCTACGGCTGCTAGTATCGAAGAGCAGCGAGTCAGGGGAGTACGTCGCATTCCGCTCCGCACCAGTGACGCGACCTCCCACTTCTTGAGCAGATTCACTCTGTTGCGCTGCGTCACAGGTAGCAGTAGCAATTGCAGCAGCTGATGCCGCAGTCGCCTCCTCTGGCGGCTCCACCCGTGATGCATCAGCAGACGCCTCTTCTCTGTGCTCGTCGCTCGAGGAGCCGCTCGATGAGGCCGACTCGTAGGAGTTCGACGAGGCAGACACGAAGGAGCTTGCCTCCTCGCCATCGTTCTCCTCCTCTTCTTCGTCTGGTTCCACCAACGCATCGGCGGAGAGAAAGCTGCGGCGGTCGAGACTGCTCTCATTCCCCGAATCATGAGACACTAGGAGCGAGCGGCACGTCGCGGCGTCCGCAAAATCGCTCTCGTGCACGACGGCGTCGACACCTGTCTCCGGGGCAGCGATGGCGATGGTGGTGACGACAGCCGCCTCACTCGGTGGGCCGGCGGCGGTGTGGCGCTCCGGCACTGCTGCCGTCTGGACATGTGACACGGGATGGGCATCGGGCTCAGGAGCGGCAACGTGGTGCTTCTCAACTGCTTCTGCGCAGACCGCACCCTCGTACTCCGTTGCGTCTGGCACGGAGAGCTGCTCTGCTTCTCGGACACGAAGGCCACCTTCAACGTTGTCGAGGCCATCGCTGCCAGTCATCTCAGCAGGAGGCGCACTCCCGCCCACTTCGTCCACCGGCGCTGCGCCAACGGAGCTTTTCTTTTCTGCCGCCGAGTCATCCGCTTCATCTTGCGAGATGTCAGCCGCCTGCGCCGTCGCGGGCAGAGGCTCCTCCAGCTCTACTGCTGCTAGGTGCGAGGCGTTAGAGTCCTCTTTTTTCACCTCTGAATCCGGTACCGTCTCGCTGTACTGCTGTGGTGCCTGTAACGGTGTATCGGCACGACGCTCCTCACTTCCATTCGTACCCTCGTCCTCCTCTGAATGACGGTTCGACTCGCTGCTACGGCAGTCGTCACTGTGGGCCGCATCTGGGACAGCGGCACCGCTGCTTTTGTTGAAGCTTCTGCTGCTGCGTACGCTGCTCTCCGAGTCGGCAACCATGCAGCCGGGCGGGAGGAGGGCAGCGGGGATGGCAACAGGCATGGGCAGCACCTCATGATGCTGCTGCGCCGGGACAACCTCAGTCGAGTGCTGCTCCGAGAGGTGCGTGTGGGCCACCAGCTCCGCCGCCACCTCCTCCACCTCCGTTTCTAGCAGCGCCTCCGTCACGGCCTCCACCGCCACCCGCCGCTGCTTCGTGTGTCGACTCCTCCTCTGCAATGGTGTTGACAGTATAGGCAGCATCAACGTCATCGTCCTCGCTCGCCTTGCCGCTGCGTTCCGCCTCCGCCCGATGCACAGAGGCAATGCTCGGCTCTGGTGCTCGCTCCGACTCCTCCATGCAGGTTCGCAGCTCCGTCAACGTGTCCTCTTCGACTTTACCGAGCGTGGCAACAGGCGGATGTGCAGCATGCACTGCCTCCGCCAGCGGCCTGCACCGCAGGTACGTCTGCACGACTACCACGCACCATGTCAAGTCGCCAGGTCGCCTCTGTGGTGGCGGTGCTCGGGCTGCGGCCGCGGTGGAGACCACCACGCCTTCGTCTACCGCAGCGGCTGATGACGATGGCGGTGCTGACGACAATGCACTCACCTCGATACCTTCAGTATCTTCTTCTCCCCCTTCGCGGTCCAGCACAGAGCAGTCCTCATCGCGTTGTTGCGTACTAACGGACAAATTGCCGTTCTCTTTCTCATCCTCCGCTGCTGCTGCTGCTGTTAAAGGAACTGCAGATGCCTCCTCCCCAGCCCCGATCGTCCGCCCGTCCAGCTTGGACGCCTCCTCCCCCTCAGACACCTCCTCCTTTGCCTCCGATAACTCCGCATTTTCCGTAATTCCGACCTGCGCACTCACCTCGCGAGTCGGCGGCACAGCGGCGATGGGCTGAGACGGTGGCGTGTGGAGGCGAGGGGGTGTGCGACGTGGCGTCTCCGCAGCGCCAACGTCAAACAGAAGACTGCGAACAACACTCTCAGGAGCAGCAGGCACCACGGCTGCTGAATCTTCGGATGGCAACGGGTGCTCCTCTGGCGTGGACGACTGCGACCGCGGCAGGGAGTGCGACTCGGGGGACGGCTCCACGGCGCGTCGGGTATCCTGCGCCAACATTGCACTACTGGCTGGCTCAGCAACCACACTCTCTGCGGCACCAACAATTGAAAGCGCTGCTACGCCGTCGCTGTCGGAGGCGCGGTGCAGACTGGCTGCCGCAGAGCCCCGCCAGCTGCTCGTGCCGCTCGTCGGGCGAGAGGGCCGTCGCCGCTCTGCCAGCGGTGGCGCCGGCACCGGCGCTGATGCGTCCCACGCTGGCCGCGCATCTGGTGCCGCCGGTGGGTGGGTGGTGTGCATCGGCAGGCCGTCAGCGACGGCCTCATGGCTTGGGCGACGTGAGCGGGGCTGCGACGGCGATGGCCGCGACAGGTAGGCTGAGTAGAGGGCCGCGTTGGCGCTGTTTGGGCGGCTGCGTCGACCCGCCACGCTGAGCGGCGAGTGCGCGATGGCGCTGCTCGACGTGACGGCACTGTCACGAGGCTGGCTGCCGTACGCGAGACGAACAGGATGGGGTGGCGGCTGCGCGGGCAAGCGGGAGGCACCGCGACGCACGCCGGCCATCTCGACAGCGTGAGGCAGGACAGAGGTGACGACGGTGCTCTGCAGTGGCGAGGTCGAACCACGCCTGCTGTGCAGGCCGCCCGTCTCGCAGCCAAGTGACCGACTTCCTCGCTGCTGCTGCGATGGTTGGTGGTGCTGACGTCCGTAGGGGTGCTGCGCATCCCTTGCTGCGGCGCCGGCAGAGGAGGACGCGGAGCGGCGAGCTGCTGCTGAGGCTGCTGAGGCTGCGGACATGCGTGACGGCGCTGATGCTCTGGAGGCAGCAGCCGCGGGTCGGCTCAGAGGACGGTGGTACATCTCTATCTCCACCTCCTCGCGCCGCCACCTGCGCTTCGTGTTTGCCATCGACTCCTTCAGCCGCTGCGCACGCCGCTGCTCCTCTGGTGCCAGACGTGGCACCGACTCCAGCCAGCGATGCGCCTGCTCGTACTGGTGGTACGCCGCGCGGTACTGACCCATCTCGTTCAGCCACTCCGCATGCACCTGCTTCACACAGGACATGAAGCACACACCCTCGCGCCACCGCATCCACAGCTGCAACAGCTCCCGCTCCTGCGTGGGCTGGCTCTGTGGCAGCTCTGCGGCGGATGCAGACCCGGCAGAAGTGCGTTGGAAACGCCGCAGCACCGGTCCCGTCGCGGCCTCGCTTGCAGACACGCTGACCGTCGACGTGCTCAGCGTGGACAGCACTGCCTCCGCCTCCGCCCCCATCGCGACGAGCGGGTTATCAGGAATGTCTGCCACAGTGAAGGCGCGGTGCTGCGCCAACCGACGGCGCACCTGCGTCGCCGCATCCTTCGCGACAAACACCTGCCGCTCCACAGCCTCCTCGGCCAGTCGCACACAGTGCAGCGCCGCCGGCAAGTCGTGCAGCTCGTGCTGGGCTTGCGCCAAGTTAAAGTAGGTAATGCTGATCCCAGGTGCCCGCAGCTCCTCCTCCAGCACAGCAGCCCGCTCGAAGCGCGAGATGGCGATGGCGTACTCGCCGATCTTAAAGTGATAGATACCAAGGTTGTGCTCCACCGCTGCGGCTGCCTTGAGGCGCGCCGGCTCCTGCGATGGAGGGATGAAAGGAACGTTGATGCTGCGCACCTGATCCCTGCTCGCACCACTCACGGTGTCTGTGTGGCCACCGCTGCCGTAGGACACATCGCGTCCCTCATCCTCGCCCTCGCCCTCCCTCACTGTGTGTCTGAGAGACGCAGTATTTGTGCCGTCGATGCTGCGGAAGAGAGCGGCCCGCAGCTCCAGCGGGTCGGGCAGGTAGCGAAAGACGCGACCGGCGTCCTTGCGCAGCAGCCCATCGGCGCGCCGTAGGAGCTGCAGGGCGGCGGAGAACAGCCCTTCGTTCATCCACTGCAGGGCGTGGCGATTTGTGAGCTCGACGTAGCCCAGCGTGCACGCCACGGCTTCGTCCTCGCCGGCCTCGAGTTGCAACACCAAGTCGCTGCGCAGCTCCTCACCATCTACACTCGGCGAATGCGAAGCACGCGCAGAATTGGAGGGCGTGCCGGCAGCCCTGTCGCTCTCTCCTTCCTCCCCCGCCAGCGTCTGGCGAGCATCCAAGACCATGATGCGCCGCATCAGCGCAAAGACCAGCTCCAACTTCCCGTCCAGTCGCCGCGCGAGCTCATCCGCCTGCGCGTCGAAGTCCTGCTGCGCGCGTGCCAGACGAACTTCTTGGCGCAGACGGCTGCGGCTGCGCTCGGCGTTGCTGCGGTCGTAGTCAGCGCTGTGGAATCCCTCGTCTCGTTGCGGGTGGCCGGTGGCGATGGCCCGCATGATCGGATCGTCCGACATGCTCAGCGTGTAGAGCTGCGTGGACGGCGGGTAGTGAGGGAAGGAGTTCTGCGCCGCCATCCTTTCTCGAGCATCGCGCCGACTCCGCTGTGCCGTGCCGCTGGAGGCGTAAGAGACGGAGGCGGGCTGCCTCGGCGCCGCGCTTCCATCCACGGCAGCGGCACCGTCACCGCGCGTGCTGCTCTGCAAGGGCAGCTGGCTAGGCCACACCGCCGTGTAGTGCATCAAGGGATCGGCGCTGTTTAAATTCCCAACGCCATTGCCGCTGCTGCTGCTGATGCCGCGGGCAAGAATTTCCTCAGGCGTCGCTTGACGCGAGAGATGTGGGGACAGGGGCGGAGGAAGGGCGTTGGGGATGCTGCGGTTGCTGCTTGTGGTGGAGCTGATCGGGTGGCCGTTGCCGGTGGCGCTGCCGGCGTCCTTCGTGGCCGCAGAGGCTCCGGCCTGCTGCAGGAGTGCGTGCAGGTTGAAGCGAAGGGATGCCACGTCACCGTCAAGAGCGTGCGGTGTACCCGTCGCAGTGCTGTGCTGCGCACCTCCCTCGTGTCGGAGACCAGCTGTCTCAGCAGGCAGGGTCGATGAAGACGAGGAAGCAGCGGCTGCCCGCTGAGATGTGCCGTTCTGGTAGGGCGGGTGCGGCCGCACACTTGCTGGCTTCTCGCGTCGCACCGGCGTACGGGCGGCGTGTATGGGCGAGATGGGAATGCCGTCTACCCAGTGCTTCGCCTCGCCCGTATTTGACAACGACGCGAGCACCGATATGGTAGACTCTCTGGCGGCTTGAGGTGGTGCCACCGGTGAATGACTGCAGTGCCCGTCGTGAGAAACGCTGCTGCTGCGGATGGGGCTTTTTGCGGACAGCGTGTTCATTATGTGAGCGTGGTGCCCATTGGAAGCGTTCGCCAACTCTTCAGACGTCTGCTCCATCGGTGCGGAGAGTCCTTTCGTTGGGACCTGACAGCTGAACTCCTCGAGGCGGTCCATCGCGGAGAGGTAGGACGACGAGGCAATGGTGCCCGGTGAAGGGGAGAAGGCGTAGCAGCCGTCCACCGTGTCGCGGGTCGACTTTACCGGTGTCTCCGTCCCACCGTTCAGCGGCGAAGACGATAACATTCTCCTTTTATTTTTTTGTATTTTTTATGGGTTTCTTTCTTTTTCTTCCTCAGTGGAATTGCGGTCTATAAATACGCGTCAAACTTCGTTGCTGTGCGTCTGCGCAACGAGTCAAAATTGCCAGTGACGTGGCACAAAAAATAAAATTAAAGTGCTCACTGGGTCTTAGGCGCTCTACGACACCAGCCACACAACAGAATGGGAAAACTGAGGAGAGAAGAGGATGACACTATTCAGGATCTAAGGAGTCTAGTTGGTCGGTAAGACGCGGAGCCAACAGCAAAACACAAAAAGAAAAGAGGAGAAAGGAAAAAGAAAACACGCACAACAACGGAAAAAAGTGCGAGCGAGAAAGAAAAGGGAAAATGAAGTGCAAAAAAGCACAACAACCTCCAACACTGACGAGACTCGTTCTGGAGCACGTTCTCTCTCTCTTTACCGTTCTCCTGTCGCGGCGCAGAGTGTCCACCGATGGAAGAAAAAAAAAAGTGAGAGAGGCGCAACAGTTGACAGAAAAGAAAAAGAGGAGGAGGACAAGTCAAGAGCCGAATAACTTTAATGTTATCGGCAAACACACAAACGAAAATACGCACTTCCTGTTTTGTTTTTCCTTTCCCTCTTCCCTCTTCAGTGTTTGACTGAGCTAAAAAAAAAATTAAAGAAAAGACAACCGATTGAGTATTTCTTTGGCAATGAGAGGCAAACACACACACACACACAAATGCACTTCGGTGAATACTTAAACAGACGTGGCAGACGCGCAAACGTGAGAAGAGAGCAAAGAAAGGAGGACACTGGCAGGACGCAGGCAGACACAAGAGGAGATTAAACAACACAGCGTCAAGTGGAAGGTCAAGCCAGCGTTTAGAAAAAGTGTTCAAGATGGTGACCTAACAAGAAGGAGAGAGAAGGAAACACATGTAAAACAAAAACTATTGTAGTTCTTCTTTACTGTGCTTCTTATTTTCTGACTCGAATTCGCGGGAGCCGTTGTAATCTCTCTCACACTATTTTTTTTTTTTTCCAACGATGATGATTCGTTCAGCGCGTAGATGTGGCAAGTGTGTAAATGTCCGTGTCTGTGTGTGTGACGCACCGCAGCAATAACTCAGAGGAGAGAAGAAACACGATCGTTGTAAGTCTGTGTGGAAGCCGGAAAAAAAGAAACGAAGGAAAATAAAGAAAGCCGTACTGAGTAGAGAGACGAACACAAAGAAAAATAAGAGACGAGTATATATAGCAGTGTGATGGAAAAGAGAAGGAGAAAAGATGGAAAACAAATAGTATTTTTATTCTCTGCGCGGGTGTCCGAGCTAAGATGAAGTGGTGCAAGAAAGAACGGAGTGTAACACAGCAGAAATGTGCAGCGAGACGAATGGGAGTCACGCCTTTCTCCTTCGCTCTCCTATGTACAGTGAGACACACGAAAGAGACACGCGGTCAAAGAAAAAAAAAAAACGGTGCGAGGCCGTTCAGACAAGGGAAAAAAAAAGAATCAAGAGTAGAGACACCGCGCTGAAGCAGCGCGTGTCGCCCTAATCAGCTCAGCTGACAAAAGGAAAGCGAGAAGGTGAGGAGAAAAAGAGAAGCAGTAGAGATGTGGTTGTTACTTGCGCGCACAGACTTGAAGGAGAGAGTATGCCGATTTGCGTGCCATTTCCGGCGTGCATTTCGAGGCCTTTGCAAGCTACTAATCGTTTGGTGTATGTGACTCTCGGAGGAATTCGGGAGAAGAAACGCTACTGCTACCGCCTTGGCCACTGCAACGTCACCGGAGAAGGGGCACCGTATCTTTTTTTTTTCTTTCTTTCTTTCTTCCACTGCCTCCTCGCCATTTTTGTCGATCCTTTTTTTTTTTTTGAATTGCAACACGCACGTGTTGTTGTATGTTGTGTCGGCGTAAGGACAAGCCCCACACTCACCTCGTGAGGTCGAAGAAGGTGCGCTGGTAGCTCTGCGGCAAGGCACCGGCAGGAAATTCCGTAGTGCCCTCGACGCGATCAGGCGGCGCATGCAGCAGAACGTGACGCAACTCCGCGTCGAGTGCGCGTAGCAGCTGCAGCTCCGTCTGCGTGAGGGGCTGTCCGCCGCAGCTGCTCAGCTTAAGAGCTAGCCGACGTGGGAAATACACCGCCCCTAGTTGCTCGCACAGTGCTCGTGCAGCGGCTTGCAGAGTGTGGGTAAGCAAAGAAAGCTGCAGCGACGCGTTGTCGTCCGTAGCAGTCGACTGTCCCTCTCTTTCCGTGGAGGACCATTGTGTCGCGTCAAGAAGAAGACGGTGGAGGTGGTGCGCGGCTTGCAAGAGTGCGAGCAGGTCCGTCTCCCACGCTTCCGCTGCCGCTGCGGTGCAGTTCGGCTCTCCTCCCTTACTCGCCAAGGATTCCGCACGCGCTTTTTTGCTCCTTCCATCCTGCGGCAGAGGAGGTGAGCTGCCCGCGGTATAGAGGCAGTATGCTGCTGCTGCTGCGTCCCTGGACGCCACTGCATCAGCACACGCAACAGCAGCGCGTTGACCAGCCGCACACCTTCCGCGGTGATGGGCAGTGGGAGAGAGACTGGAGGCGAAGAGGCGTGCCCATGACTTGGGCTTCCCACTGACAAGTCGAAAGCTGGGGAGGGCATGCGCAGCGCGCAACGAGGGACGTTCAGCAGCGCTCGGTAGAGCTGCGCCG
>AODS02000194.1:0-27510 GCA_000331325.2 Crithidia fasciculata
GTGAAACGGTTCATACTTGATCGTTGCTGCAAGCCCCTCCAGCCCGGGACCGCTCCGGGCCTGACCGGCCGAACCGGTAAGCTCGCAACCTGACACGAGGTCGGGCTGCGGGCACTTGGCTTCCTCCGCTAGGGAGTACTGGACCCTGATACCACGTTGGGTGGCCCGGCATCATCAGGCACCAGAAGTGAACGCACTGAAAAAGGCGTCGCCGCTGCAGCACGGTCATCCAGCCAGCTCAGTCTCAAGAAGAGTCAAGGCAACTGCAGCCACAGCTCGGTGACATCTAACCGTCCAGTGCGCAGAGAGCGGCACCAACGCACTCCGGGGTAGGCCACCCTGCCCACCGCCACTCCGTCTGCAACCTCCTTCTCGAATGCGTCCGTCACAAGAAGTACCACCTCACACACGCGTACTGCGTCAATGCCTTTGACGAGCTTCTCCGCAAGGCTAGCGAACTCCGCCTCGCCAAAGGCTCTCTTGCCTAGATGTGTGAGGCAGGCTGGCAGGAGCGTGCGCAGAACACGCTCCATGGCCTTTCAGCGCACCAGCACTGCGTGAAGAGGGGCGTGGCAGCTCGCTATCAGACACCACCACCGCCACAGCTTTTCTTCGCTAGAGAGCGGATGCGTGGCGCAGAGGGGCCGTTGAGCTCCTCCAACAGCCGCGACGTCGCGTGCTTTCGGATGGGAAAGCACGAGCACTTCCTGCCAGCGCGCGCGCGATCGCAGTTAAAAAGACAGGTGGTCCCAGCGGGAATGCGTTCTGCAAGTCTTCAAGGCAGCGCACAGACGGGGCGAGCCAAGCGTTCCCTGCCACACACCTTACGTGAGAGAGTCTCCGTATCGCCCTTCTGGGGATGAGCGGTGAGGAGAGCGTCGTACATGGCGCACAGCCACTTTGTCACCAGCGCGGCCTCGCTGTCTGCAGTCATCTGAGACCATCCCGCCCCCACTGCGTCCAAGATTAGCGTCACTTTCTCCTGAAGAATGGAGGCCAATGACAGCGTGCACTCCATCTCCACAGTTGCTCGCAGCCGCACAATGTCTTTTGCTGTCGTGTAGACACCCATGCGACTCGTCCAGCAATCTGTGCAAGTGCTGATAGCAGTTCCAGCACGGTGTGCGCCAGTACCACGCAGCAAGTCTTTGATGCCGTCCTTCGCACAACCGCAGCCAACAGCTTTGCAAATGTGCCCCACCTTTCGTCCTTCGCCAACGTGCAAAAGCAGCTCGCCACAGCGCAACACTCTTTCAGCGGGCCGCAGAACTTTCTGATTCGCTGCAGAAGAAACCGCGCCTTCAGCACGCGGACCACCAGCACGACGAACAGCTTTCTGTGAGTCCTGAAACTACAGAGTAAGCAACATGCTCTGCGCCGTTTCGGAGGCAAACGCATCATCTTTGCGAAGGAAACTCAGGAGAGACGTGAGCGCCTCGAGCAGCTGCGAGGACGGAGGCCCTGTTGCGTCGGGACTCGTCTGGAAGCACACACCCGCCGCACTCTCCAACAGGCAAGAGGGAAGTTCCATCGAGGAAATGACATCCTCTATCGTGTCCAGAACAAAGAAGCAGCAGCGAAGGAACACTTTGGCAACGCTCCTTGTAGCCGTCACGACTGCCTCAGCTGCGATATGTCCGGCAGATCTTTTACGTCGCACACCGCCGCAAAGGACAGCAGCCAGTCGTACACTATTCTCGGGATGCTGTGCGCAAACAAGCACGCGCTCGCGTCGCTGGTCGCAGAGCTGAATATCCAGCCGAGGAACTCCTGCCTCGCACGCTCAAAGGCAGTCCAGAGAGGCCCACACGTAACGGTGCAGGCGTCAAAAAGGAGCAGTCTGCCAAGCTTCGACACGGCGCTCCACTGCCTGCAGAAGTCCGGCGCGTCGCTCAAGGCCAAAAGAGGACAGACAGCTACTCGGGCTCCGGCCTCGGACAGCAACGGGCCGATCTGCGTCGGCACAAAGAACCGCAACCGCTTTGCGCACAGCCGCAGCTTGCTCAGCGACCAGCCGCGCTCCAACACAAGCAAAGCACGAGAGTCTCCAGCACCGGCGGCGATGTCGTTAGCCATCTTGGCGGCGTAGCGGTAGATCCGTGGTCGTGAAGCGCACTTGGCCACTCGCGGAGGAATGTGAAGGTCGCCACCGCCAGCTGGCAAGCAAACTGTGCGCAGCACTTCCGCACTGACGCGGTACAGAGCTCCGCCTCGATCTGAAACACACTCCGACTGTAGAAGTGCGACGCGTGGTTCAGCACAAAGGTGTTGAGTTCAAAGGTGCCTTCGATTGCCTTTACGAGCGCTGCAAGCTGATGCAGATACAGCGCGAGGAGTGAGCCATCACGCCGCACTCTCAGCGCTGTAACGTTGAATGCGTCGATGCGGCAAAGAGACACGGGCTTAGTGAGTCTCTTTAAGCCCTGAAGAAGCGAGTTTTCTCTCGGCGCCAACGTGCTCGGGAGACGGCAGTTGTTTAGAACGTTCAGACTGATCAGCGCGGTACATCTGCGAATGCAGAGCTTCTGAAGACAAGACGTCCTTTCAACTCCCAAGATCGTCTGAATTTGTGGCTCGTCGGACACATCGAGCTCGCTGAGCCTCATTGAGGTTGCCACGTCCATGAAGATTCTGCAAATTGTATTCCCGTGCAAGTGGTGCCTCAACATCTTGGCGCACCTCGAAGAGCCGATAGACTCTGCAGCAGCAAATTGTCGGAGATGTCGAGCTTAGAGACACGCAAACACACAAGAACTTAGCTACATTGGGAACCTTGCAACTAAAGACTGTCAGTGATTGCAGGTGTTGTGCACTCGAAAGCACAGCGCCGTTTACCAGTCTCGCTGAAAGCATCCACGAGCACCTTGGAAAGGAAAAGCCGCACCACATTGTTGAGAACATTCGACAGCTACCCTGTGGCCTTTCCAGCATAAAAGGACTGTCCACATTGAATGAATAGCTTCTTCAGAATTGACAAAGGGGATAAAGAGGAGAGGAAGCTCCAAACCCGCCCTTCACAGGTCAGCGTGTCGCTCTGTGCACATGGCGGCAACGAGGCAAGGTACACCCGCAGCGCCTGTGCAAGAGCATCGAGGCCACTTGGGGACAGCGCCAGTACATCGCTGCGTGCGTTGTTGACAATCATCTTCAGTGGTGAAGGGCACACACTCGTCCATCACATCACGTGCGCGAAGGACGAGGACGGTGCCGGTCCTCCTTCCGCAGCCTGCAGACGGCAGCATAACCAGCTGGTGTTTGTCGTGGCGAAGATGCCGTCTCTTCAGCTCCGTTGGCGAGTCGGCGTGAGCCTCTCCCGTCTCGACTCGCACCTGCAGACTATCAGCACGGAGCATCTGTGTCGCACTCGCGTGTCAGCGCATCGTCATGCAGAAAAAAAGGGCACCTGCACAAAAGAAGCGCACATTGAAGGAGTTGAAGACCCTGTCAGCTCCTCCATCTTGGCTGCGTGCCACAGCCCTCTGAAGGTGGGCAACGCAACCATAAAGGGAAGTACGAGTGTCTGACAGTTGTGTGGGCCGGAGTGGTTGCTGATGAAGCTCAATGCTTTACAACGGTACCCTCGTGCTGTGCAAAATGGAGTCTGCAGAGACAAAGAGAGAACGTAAAGGGAGAGGAAACAAATTAGTAGACGCCATGGTACATTATTCCCTTCCTCGCAGTACCGCCGCCAACATACGGCACAGCATCGGCAACGTCGCCAGCCTGAAACACATTTCGTAGTGCCGCACAACAATTGTGTGAACACCACAGTGCTCATACAGCTTCGCAAGGCATTCTCACTCTTTATTTCTAACACTGGCGCTTTGTTCTGCGCGCGTATCTCATTGGGTTCTCATGGGAAAAAGCCAGAACGGCACGACACCACTCGAGGCGTAGGACTGCTCGATGCAGGTGCACATCTCCAACGTAATCACAGAACTGGGAAAAAATGAGAGGAAGGAAAGTTGCCTCCTTCTACAGTAATCAACGGGCGTGACAAAGAAAAATCAAAAAAGACATATACAAAACAAAAAAAAAAGGTGATGCGATACTGCAAATAGAAAAAAAAATGCAAGAAGAGAAAAAGGAGGGAGCACAGAAAACTGAGGCGCTACTTTTTGTCGGTAAGACACTCACTTCATTCGTCTGTTTTGTGAAGAGCGAGGTGACAAACGGCACACACACAGCAGCGCCGCTTCACAAACACTTAAAAGGAAAAAAAACTGATATATTAGCTTGAAATAATAAAAAAGAAAGAAATGTCATCAGCGTTTTTGTTTTTCACGTAAAAGCTCACACCGAAGAAGGCATCTATCTTCGTAGACGCCCGCTCCGCTGGGTGTTCGCATGGACGGTGTCACTGCATTAATGGCGCACGTAGTCTCGTGGCCGGTACTTATGTCATGTAAAGGAAAAAAGGGAAGTGATTGGTTTTTCTCTTATCGTCTCTGGTTCAATGCCGGCGCTACAAATCAACCTTCACAGAGGGAGGAAAGAAGGCGGCGCTGGTCACCCCTGTGTTCCAGACGATTAGGTGCCTCAGGCTGGGACACCTGGCAAGGTCGCGGATGTCGGTCAGAGGACCATTGGCGTTGAGATTGATCACCGCAAGCCGCGGACAGCTGCCGAGGCCGCTGACGTTGCGTATGTTGCAGCCGCTCGCTTCCACTGTCTCGAGACTCGGTGCGCCGGCAAGCCCGCTGATGTCCTCAAGCCACTCGCAGAAATTGAGCAAAATAGAGTCAAGCTTCGGACAGCGACCAAGACCATCCAGATGACGCAGCCCCGAGTCGGTCGCGCTGATGCTTCGCAGCGAAGGTGCGCCAGCAAGACCGGTGAGGTCGTGCAACCCATAAACTCGTCCTAGGTCGATATGATCTAACAGCGGACAACTGCTCAGGCCCTCCACCGACCGCAGACCGCTTTCGCTCGCGTTGATGTAGCGCAGAGACGGGGCACCAGCAAGGCCCCGGAGGTCCCTGAGCTCCTTATTGTCCTCTAAATGGAGCTTATCGAGAAACGGGCAGCTGTTCAGACCCTCCAAACTGTTCAACACCTCACAGCCACTTATGATGAGCGTCTGCAGACGAGGCGATCCGGCAAGGCCTTTTGTATTCCTCAGCTCTAAGTTTCCGAACACTCGAAGATAACTTAATTTTGGTAAGCTTCCAAGACCGTCAAGATCCTGCAAGTTGCAGGTTGTCGCATCAAGTTTTTTCCAACTTTGGTGCACCAGCGAGAGAGGAAAGACTGCGCAGCTCATAATTGCTGGAGAGATCGAGGAAGGCGAGGCACGGGCAGCTCACGAGGGCGGATGCATCCGATATCCCGCATTCAGCGGCCGTCAGCGACTGTAGGTGTGGCGCACCGGTCAACGCTGCGAAGTTGCCCAGCTGAGCCACGCCGGTCAATGTCACCTCCTCAACGGGCATCTGCGCCACACTGCGCAGTATCTTCGAAATGTACGCAGCCGTCTGCACAGCGCTCCCTGGGACGTAGCATTGCATCGTCAGCTTCTTCACACTCGAGAAAGATGGCAAAGCGCAGAGAAAACTACCACACTGCCCGTCACACGGTGGCGCGTCGCTCCGCGCACAGGCGGGCAGCGAAGTCAGCACGACCAACATCACCTCCACCCTCGCCTCAAGGCCGTCAACGAAGCACTCTCGCAAATCGCCGCGTGCGTTGTTGACGCTGATGTGCAGCGGCAGGTGAAACGCGCTTACCCACCACATCGAGCGTATACGCCGCTGGGGCTCTGGTGTCTCCGCCGTTGCTTGGAGGCAGCAGCGCAGCCGTGCAGGCCACGTCATGACGCTCAGCTGCTCCTCTGCGGAGAAACCCGTCTGCAGTAGCATCTCTGTATTCAGCCGCATCTGCGGGCCGACGGCGCTCAGCGTGTTTCGCACGCCTTTCAGCATGTCGCCATTCATGAACAACATCATCTGTGCACGAGGGTCGTACAGGAGACTTGCAAGAGGGTCGCGATGGTTGTGGGAGTCGCTGTGGTCCAGCACACGCTGGATGGTTTCACTGTACAAACGAAGTGGCATCACTGCGTCTTTTCCCTCAACTGATTCGATTGAGTGTGATGTGCTTTTGGTGATGCGGAGCTCCCACGAAGAAGATAGCGAGTGGCTCTGAAGAGGGGTGTTTGTAGAAAGAGAGGAGAGAAAAAGAGAGGAGGCGGAATGGAACAGCAATGTATAAGATGCGACCACACAGAGAGGAAGAGTTAGGAGAAGCGAAGCTGTATGATGCACTGGCACACGCACATTAAAGAGTTGGTGTGTGTATTTAGCGCGCTGCCCTTCATGTCAGCTCGCTGTTGAGCAAGGCTCCTCGTCTCCGCTCTCTCATACTTCCAGTTTTCCCCTCGACTCGACACAGGTTACTTTCATTGATGCACTTTCTGATTCTTACAGAGACGTGCAGAAGAGAATCGTAGAGAAGCGACGACAGTCAGCGGTATTGTTGCTGCTCTCGCCAGAGGAAGCAAGAAGATGTACGAAAAGCCGGGACACACCTCCAAGGCAGCATCACAGCGGGAGGACAAAACACCATGAGAAATGTCAAAAATGACAACTGCGGAAGTGAAACTAATGAAATGTCTTTTTCTCTTTATGAGCAAAATAAAAAGTGGTAGCAGAGGAGAGGGGAACGAGGAAAAGAACATGTCACAAAACGAAGGACAACAAGCCACGAAGACAACGAAAGTAGACAACGCTAGTGCACTCCCTGATAATGATACAGTTAGGACCCGGAAGAAAAATGAGAGAGTGTCGCACCTCCTTTCAAGTGCGAGCTTACAGAAGAGTAGACAAGAGGACAGTGTGAGTACGCACAGCGCACCTTGACTCCATGCAGGTCCGCTGGCGTTCTGCAAACTCCTGTCTTACTCGAGTAGTCGATGCGTTTGTGCCAAGGACATCAGCGGAGCACGATCGTCAACAAGACAAAAAAGAAGGAGATAAAATCGTACATCTCACGCAGCGCTGCATCACCGCCGCACCTTCATTGAAGAGTTGAGGAAAGCGATACTGACTATCCTTGTTTCACGCAGGCCTAAGAACCTCAAGGTGGTGCGCTCAGCACGTTCATTGAGTCCACCAGAAGCCCACTGAAGCGTAGGTTCAGCTCTTCGAGACGTGCGGACAGGTGCTGAGGCAGTTGACGTTGCGTATCTCGCAGTACCTCGTTACTTCCTCAATTCTCGCCGGAGCAGCGAGGCCATCGATCTCCTCCACCACTTTGCACGCACCAGGTCCAACTTCTTCGAGCGCCTGGAGCTGATCCACGCCCGTCAAGCTTTGGACACTTTCACCCTACACATCACTTCTCCGCAAACCCGGTGCACCAGTGACACTGCTCGGCTTCTGCAGGTGCCCGTTCTGTGATCCGTTCGTTTATTCCAATTGCGGTCAGGTGATGAGGCCGTCCACGTCACACCAGCCGCATCTATTCACGTCGATGCTGCAAAGAAACGAGGGCTCTGCGACCCTCCTCAAGTCTTGGAAAAGCAACCTTCCCCAGCGAATGTATGCTGGACAAGAAGGCGAGTGTTCAAACTTTTCAGACTGATCAGCGCGGTACAACTGCGGATGCAGAGCTTCTGAAGACAAAGCGTTCTCGCAACTTCCAAGATTGTCTGAAGCTGTGGCTCGTCGGACACATTGAGATCGCTGAGCCTCAAGAAGCTGTCAAGTCTGTCAAGATCCTGCGATTTGCATCCCCGTGCACGTGATGCCTCCAGATTTAAGGGCACCAAAGAGAGCCGAGAGACTCTACAGCAGCGGGCTGTCGGAGCAGTCAAATTTGGAAGGACGCGGATAGCTCACCGACTCGGATAAGAAAGAGATCCCGGATGACATGGCCGTCAGCGACAGTAGATGCGGCCCACCCTCGGCAACGCAGCGAAGTTGCCCAGCTGAGTCACGCCGACCAATGTCACCTCATGAATTGGTAGCTGCTCCAGAATTTTCGGTATTGTCGACAAGTATGCAGGCGCCTTCACAAAGTTCACCGTGTGGTGGCACTTAATCGTCAGCTTCTTAAGACTCGAGAAAGATCGTAAGGTGCAGAGAAACTACCACCACACCGTCCGTTACATGGTGGCGCGTTGCTAAGCGCTCAGGCTGACAGCGAGGTCAGCTGCATCACCGTCAGCGAAGCACCATCACAAATCGCCGCGTGCGCTGTTGACGCTGGTGGTCAGCCGCAGGCTTACCCGCGCATCTTTATCTCCGCTTTCTGAAGAAAAGATGTGAAACTTAGACAGAGCGTCACGTGAACAGAGTGCATAAGTGAGCAGGGATGTGCAGTCCACGCGCTGAACAGTCTGCAGCACACATCGCACACGGCAATAGGGCAGAAAGAGAGAAGAGGGCAGGTGGAGAGAGCGGTGGGGCTCACGAAGAAGAGGAGGTGCAGCAGCGAGCTGCAAGAGTCTGCATTCGAGTAAGAGAGAGAGAGTCGGGAAGACGGCTAGCTAACACAGAGGCGTGGTGAAAGAGGAAGAGAGAGTCGCAGCACCGAGGTTAGAGGCTGCCGCTGCACGTCTTCTAAAGGCGAACAAAATAGTCCTTCGAAGGCTTTCTCTTATAAATCTTAGTTGGCAAAGCTGTGACAACAACTGTGCGAGGATAACGAAAAAGAAAGAGAAAATACTTAAACTATAAACGGATGAATACTTTACACCAAGAGACAGCGCACGGCACGTGAAGAGGAGACGCGAAAGAGGGTACGACTGCTGTCAAATAAATAAGTATTAAAAAAGAGTGAACACGTCGTAAAGTAGAACCTTCTTATCTCAAGTTAAAAAAAAAATAGCTGAGATTAAAAAAACAAGTCGTCTGTGCCTTTAAAAAAAAAAAAGAGAGCTGATGAAAATAAGAGCAGCAAGCACATAAAATAAGAACGCAGCTACGGCGTCATTCGTCAACTCCAACATGCGTCAGCGGGCAGTGCTGAAAAGCACGAGCGCTAACATCGAGCAAGGCGCTTTTGGTGCGTCAGCTGAAAAAGAAGTGAGAAGAGATTGGTTTCGTTCTCATTCAGGTTGAGAGGGAAAGAGAGTTATGTATTCGAGAAAAAGGCGGGACGAAATGTGCATGTCGCCGCAAAAACTATGAGGTAGAGGTGGATCAATAAAAGAAAAAAGCACGAGTGTCATGATACAGCGTGAGGCGTTTAAAGAGCATTTTGAAGGAAAGAAATAGCACAAGATGAGGCTAAGCATGAAAAAAAATAAGTAGCTGAGTAGAGGCTTTAGGAAGCTACGAGTACATATATAATGAGCAGAGAGCAAAATTAAGAAGACAAGTAAAAAGCAGTTGAAAAAAAAATGGTTTGCTGAAGCGTGGACGAAGGTGCTTGTACGATAAGGTAAGTACGGCCTCAAGGGTGGGTAGACGCTTCTGGTCGGCCAGCAGCGAACTCCCCTCTCTGCGAAAACAGCGTTCCCTCTCTCCGCTCACTGAGGTCGATAAGCAAAGTGCGATGAATGCTTGGCGAAAGAGAACACAAAATGCTTTCCCAATTATCATCATTGTGGGTGCGTATGCCATCCCGGTAAAAGTACCCAGTGCGCGGTGTAGCCCTCACGCATTCCCCTCCGCGACCTATTGTGCGGGCCGTTGCAGCTAACGCTGTGAAATATCTTTGCAAGCAGCAGGCTGCACAGGACAGGCTTTACAGTAGCTGTGAGTTTGTGGTGGCATTATCCCTCACTCGCCAACCATCGTCCAGGAACAATGATTTGACGAATTTTTAAATAACTCGAGTACAGAGCGATACCCGTCGCGTAGGCCTGGCTTCACAGACACCCTTTTGTGTCGAACTTTGCCATGCTGAGGACGGACGTGTCTCTAAAAGTTATCGCGCATGGTCACGGAGACCTCGCGCAGTTTCAGGCAGTGGCGCAGTGCGTCGAGGCACTAAACATGACAGTTGACCACATCCAGAGCTTTGAGAGACCGCGTGCCAGCCATATCAACAAGGCTTTCCAGGCAGCGGTTGCTACGCACAATCGCACACTCGAGTAAAGGACACTCCGCCAAGCCGCTGAGATGGCACAAGTCACACTTGCTCGTCTCAAGGAGCGGGAGGCACGGCAACCCTCGCAGACCGGAAAGGCTGGTCAGGCGATCATTGCCTGAAAAGCACACTTCTTCAAGGAATGGTCAGCTGCTGCAACCATTCAAGACCTCCATTCTCGTGCCCTTGGCGGTCAGCTTCTGTAAATTCGGTGCTCCTGCGAAGGCCTCGAGACTTCTCACCTTCGTCCTCTCTATCGCTTCCACGACTGTAAGCTACGGATGCTCTCGCAGGTTACCAACGCTCAGCAGATCGCAGTGATGAACACGCACAGTGCGGAGGTGCTGGTACCCGGCAAGGGAAGACAAGTTGCTGAAGAGCGCAACGTCCGCAGGTGACACCTCTTCGATTTCATTTCCTGCCGCCGCACGAAGGGCTTCACCCACTGCATTCGCTGCGCGACCAATGCTGACATGTATCGGCCCCTGCACAACCAGTCTCCTCATGTTCCTCCTCAAGGCCAACCCGCACCGTTCCGCAACCTCTTTCGCACGGAACACCGCTGCTGCTCAAACAGACCGTGTCAGCCTCTACGCGGATGGACAACTCCACAACGCGACTCCTCGCAGCGCTCGTGAGGACACGCAGCACTTCTCTGTGATCATTGTCAGTCTCCGCCGTCAGAGGCGGCCCGCACCGCTCCGCCCACCATGCCGGCCTCTTGTACGCTATCAGCATCGCTCCTTCTGAAATGGCGCAAACCAGCTCTCCTGCGTGTGCGACCGTCACCGCTCCGCCTTGCAAGATTTTCCCTACACTATGTTAGCGCCTCCGTGTAAAGACGGGCTTGCGGACTCACAGCGGCGATTGTGTGAACGTTGCGCTGGAGAGACGCACAAGGCATGTAGCTCATGATGGTCGCTAACCCGTCCGCCGGTAGGTCGCAGAGGGCAGCGCCAGCGACGGCGTTACAAGCTGGCGTCTCCGACAGGGAGAGTTGAAGATCCGCCACGTGTGCGGCGTAGTTCGGCGCCATCCGCACCGTGCTGGCAGAATCCATTGCAGGCATGTATGCTGCGTACGGAGTTGAGGGTTATGGATTGCCTCGCCCTCTCTTACAGGTGTGCGTGATGACAGCAGGAGTGTCAAGGGTGACGTGAAGAGAAAGAAGCCGCTGTCGGCTACGTCGACAAGAAACGGAGAGCACGGGAGTGCAGGTCAGCCTGTTGAGAAGCTGCACTAACCACACAGCAAGATACACTGCGTCCAGAAAGAGAGAGAGAGAATGGAATGAAGAGAAGAGTACAGTGGAGAAGAAGACAGCACACGTCTTGCGTTTGCGATGCTCTTGCGCAACAGAAGGAGCACACAGCGCCTACCGAAAAAACGCACTGCTGCCGTCCCTCTGGAGGCACAGCTGTCAGCCGCTCCCTCGCTTTGGATTCCGCTGCTTGTTGAGCAGTAGGAGCTGAAGAGGGAAAGCAGCTCTACTATTACACCCGACGCATCGCTGGGTCATTGCTGCTACTTCCACTGCTGGGCCTCTGGTGAGCGATAAGTGACTGTCAGCAACGAGCCCCTTTCCTGTCACGCCAATGATCTCTCTGCTTCGCTGCGCCTCGTGTACCCTCATCTCTCAAAGAGAAAGACTATTTTGTCATTGTGCTGTACTCGAAGACGCGCGCGACAGGGGACCGCACGAGCTTACCGAGAAACACTAAGCAAAAAACAAGATCAAGTATCGAACTCACCGTGCGATTTGGAAAAAAAAGCATGCATTAGAAAAAGAACTAACCGGCGATTCTGCTTGCGAGACGAGGCGAAGACATAGAAAGACGCAAAAAGCCGCCCTTGGGGAAGTGCATCCTCATGGTACGTTTTCTGCATTATGGGGTGGCAATGAAAAGCGAAGGTGATCATTTCGACATCACAACCTTTAAAGGAAGCACAACAAGGCACACAACAAGAAAGGACGCCACTCACCGTTCACTAAGGTGTTTGCCGCGAGGAAAAAGAGATTTCATCTTTGTAAAGGAAAAGCTTTCTGTTTTGTTTTTAAGTCTTGACAGCAATGTGGCCTTTGTTCGTTTCAGAAATGAAAGTACTGTTTGCCTTTTCAACGGAAAAAATGAGGCACGTGGGTGAAACAACAGGCCTGGAGACGATGCCGCGCACCTCAGCTCACATAGAGGGACAGCAGAACGCCTTAAAAAAAAAAGGGTGGTTGAGGCTGTTGCCTGCCTTCCGCCTTCACTGCTCCTCGTTTGCCGCGTCACCGCCGTAAAGTAAGGCAGCAGCAGCAGCGGCGTTTAAGGCCAACCAACGAACACAAATTCACCGCCGCGATCTGTGCCACATTTTTTTCGCGTTGCTGTTCATTCGCTGCCACAGGTTGCCAGCCGAGCAGCTGACTACTGAGTGCCTCATACACAGCCTCGCTGGCGTGCAGCATTGCAGAAGGCCGGCGGAGAGGTAACGATGACACGCACGAGAAATGGAGTGGCGCACAGGCCTTGGTACTGCTCTTGACACCGCTGCAGTAGAAAGAAGAAGAAAACAATCCATCAATTATGCACCTATCACCGCAACCGTTTAGCCGCTGTTTATTCGAGCGTGACACTTTCCTCTTTTTTTCCCTTCGTGGAAGAGAGACAGTGTTGGTGTGCGTAGCAACCACACACGTGCATCGTACCGCGGCTTCGAAAAGGGAACTGACTAACGGAAGAGGGCGCAAAACAAAAGTTGAAGAAAAAAAGGTACAGCATCTGCTCTCCTGGTCAACTGCAAGATGTTTGTAGATCTGTCAGCCAGGAGAAATGTGCAGATGCTGCGTGTGCAAAAAGATGCATACTAGAAGACAAGATAAGGGCAAAAGATACGCAAACAGAAGAAAAAAGAGAAGGACGGCTCCATGGCGCTCGTATAAGGATCCTCGCGAACACGTTCAGAGTCAAAAACACATCTGGCCAGCGGGACACCAGTGATGAGAGACACAGAATCGCGGAATGGTGGCAAAGGATCGCCTACTCTTCTCTTCTGAAAAAGACAAAAGACGAGCGAAACGCTGAGAGACAAAAAGACGCACGCAACAAAATAAAAAAACAGTCCGGAGAGGTGCATCACAGCCGAACCTCCACAGAAGGACTGAGAAAGTCTGTGTTCGTCACCCCTGTTCCGTACAACTCCAAAACCCGCAAGCTGGGGCACCTGGCGAGGTCACGGATGTCTACCAAGGGACCACTACCTGATAGATCGAGTTCAGCAAGCCGCGGACAGCTGCCGAGGCCGCTAATGTTGGAAATCTGGCAGTTCCCTGCAGACACTTTTACGAGACTCGGTGCGCCAGCAAGACCGCTGATGTCCTCAAGAACCTCACACGCGCTGAGGATAATCTCCTCAAGCGCTGGACACCGCCCTAGGCCCGTCAAGTTCCGCAGCCCGCACTCGGTCGCATTAATAAGCCGCAGCGACGGTGCACCGGCCAGCCCGCTGAGATCGTCCAAGCTGCCGTTCTCAGACACGTCGATGGTGTTAAGCTGCGGGCAGCTGCTGAGGCCATCCACGTTTCTCAGCGCGCATCCGTTGGCGTTGATGTAGCGGAGAGACGGGGCACCAGCAAGGCCCTGGAAGCTCTCGAGTGCCATGTCGAATTGCACATCCAAGTCCTCCAGCAGAGGGCAGGTACTGAGGCCCTCAAGGCTGCTCAACGCCTCACAGCAGTTGATGTTGAGTATTTTAAGCCGCGGTGCTCCGGCAAGGCCTTTCGTGCTCGTGAGCCGACCGTTGCTGCAAACATCGAGAACACTCAACCGCGGACATCTACCGAGTTCCTCGAGGTTCTGCACGTTGCAGCCTTGTGCGCATAGCCTCTCCAAAGTTGGCAGACCAGCGAGAACAGACAGACTTTCCGCTAGTGGGTTGTACTTTATGTCAAGCTTGGAAAGGCACGGACAGCTCAACAACTCAGACAATGATTTTATCCCGCATAATATGGCCGTCAGTGACTGCAGGTGTGGCGCACCCGACAGCGCAGCGAAGTTCCCCAGTTGCGTCACGTCGCTCAGCTCCACCTCAGAAACCGGCAACTGAGCAACACTGCGCAGCACCTTCGTGACATACGCCGCAGCCTTTTTAGCATTCAAGGACTGTCCACACTGAATGGAAAGCTTTTTTAGATTCGAAAATGCAGACAAGTTGCAGAGGATGCTCTTACACTGTCCGTCGCACGTCGCTGCCTTGCTCTTCATGCATGTCGGTAAAGAAGTCAGCTGAACCTCCAACACCTCGACTTGGTCCTTGGGACCGTTAGAGAGAAGCTTTAGGACATCGCTGCGTGCGTTGTTGACGGTGGCCTTCACAGGCAGGCGACACGCACCAGCCCACCAAACCGACTGCGCAAGACGCTGCGACTGTGGTGACTCTGCCGTTGCCCGGAGACGGAAGTGCAGCTCCTCGAACCACACCGTAGCCGACACACACTCTTCTTCGTGATCAGGTGTCCACGCCAACGTCTCTGCGTCTAGCCGCATCTGCGGACTGACGGCACGGAGTGTGTGCAGCTCTCGCGCGAGGACGTCGCCTTCCAAAAAAGATATAATTTGCACCAGAGGACTGTACTGGAGTCGCAGCAGGGCATTACGGATGAAGCCCTCGTCATTCTCAACGAGAGCCCTCTGGTAGTCGGCAATGTGGTTCTCTAAGTGCATCTTTTGCGCGTCGTTGGCTTTTAGCGGGCTGAATCAGGGGTAAAATGCTCTGACAAAGGTAGACCGGCTATTACAATTAACAGTGAAAGTGTTTAGTTTTACACAAGAGCAGAAATGAGAAAGTGGGGAACAGAGGAGGTGCGGCAGCGTTAAGCGAGGCTTTTCAGTGAAAGAATAGGGAGACGGAACGACAGCATGACACCGCGGAAAATGCGGATGAAAAAGAAAAGGCTCAGGTGCAAAGCTGATGCGTGAGGTACGTCTCTCAGAGGAACTAAGCACCCACCTTTTTTTTTTTTCTTTGCTTCATTTGTTGACTCTAATAAGGAATATTGAGTGCGATAAGAGAAAACAGAAAAAAAAAATGTTAAGGGCTGGCGGGCGAACAAAAAACACTCACTCTCATTAACCCACCTTTTTTTCTTGTTCTCTTTCTCTTTGATTCTCCACTTTAAATTTTCCTCTGATTGCTCATCTCCTCGCCCCTTCCCCCTCCCCCCCCACTCTAAAAAAAAAAAAACGCGCTGCGTGAGCAGCGCTGTCTGTTTTAATAAATCACAAGAGACTTGGAACTTGTCGCTTTGCTTTCGTGCGTGATAAAAATTTTAGCGTATGCCGAACAAATTATATTGAAGCGCAACAAGATAATATCGATCAGCACTAATTAGCAAAAAGGTTGTTTCAAATGCTAATTTTAGCGATCGGCAACACCCATGTAGTCTTCCGACATGTAAAGTGAGAAAAGGAAAGCAACCAAAACAATCCTACCTTTTTTTAGACTCAAAGACGAGAACGCGATTAGCATTGTGCGTCTTCATAGTGCATGATTTGTTGTTGGAGCTGGAAAGCTTGAGCCGCGGGTGTGCTCGCCCAAATGGTACGGACTGCAGGACGCCTACATTTGTCTTCGAAGATAAAGTTTTAATTTAGCACAACGAGTTTCTTGTAGTAAAAAAGGAGCTTAAGTTATTGCGTCTTTAGTCAATGAAAAGACGACACCGTGGAGGAAGTGGAATGCTAGATTGCAATTTGCGCAGCGTGGAGGCAGTGCTGCGCACCCAAAGATCAGCACTCTATCTCTCCTTCGTCGCTTGTCTTGTATTTGTAACAATTAATCTTGTATGCGGTGATTAGTGCTGTTGTCACTGGGGAGCAATTTACACTAACAGTGTTTCTGTTGATTCTGATTCTACTTGAGGCTACCACCTTTAAAAGAAGAAAGAATACGTTTGAATTGCGCTTGACATTTTTCGCAGCGCGAGCGTAAAGACGCCGGGACGAGTATCTCTCAATTTTACTATCGGTGTCGCTGTTGAAGAATGGCAAGCTTTTCTATGTCCTGGCTGTTATGACTTTCTCTGTTGCACAGCCCGCGATGCACTATCTACGTTATCGTGCATCTATACTGAACAAGCGTCCTTTTTCGCAGGGTCACCTAATTTTATGAGCTTTGTATCGCTGCATGGAGTAAAAGTGTTGCTTCACCTCATTTTAATTGCTCTGAACTTTTTGTACAGAATGGATTTTGTGTGCACTACTTTTTTTTCTACTTCTTTATTTTGTTGCTGTTGTATTTTCTGTCAATTGCAACATCCAGCTGCTTTAGAAGCTCTCTGATGCACCTTTTATCATTAATGGCGCTTCCGATGCGCACGAAAGTTTTTTTCGGGAGAGTTGTAATGATAGCTTTCCTTGTGATCGCAGTTTGCAGTGCGCTAAAACACTTTTTTGCAGACAGTGTTTGCACCGGAAATATAAAAATTAAAACTCGATTCGTGTCGTGTCTTGCCGTAGTCAAAAATGCTACTAATGTCGAGATTTCTGCTTTAGTAATCTTTTTTATTTTCCAGCAGTTGTGCACTTAAAAATGATTGCAGTGCTGTTGTTAATAGGACCTTCTCGCTCTCCCTAGTAGTCGCTGAGTGTGTTGTTTTTATTCCAGAAATTGCTGCGAAAGGAATGGGACAAAAAACATTTTTTTTTTTTGGCAGCCACGCTTAAAGTGTTAAATGTTCAGAATCTCTTCTTGCTTACTAGCCGTTGCACTGTGCTGGGCATCCTTGCTGCCGCTCTTGCTCTTATTGTTAAGGAAGAGTAGTGCTCTTTTCGCCCTACTTGTGAAAGATCCGGATTTTGTGGTAGTAATTGGCTCTCAAAAAATAGTAAAACATTAGTATTTTTATCTCTTGTACTCTACGAAGATTATATATGCATTGGTTGTACTGTAGGGGCACCGTGGCGAAGCTCATCTAGAGGGGCTGGTAAAAATATAATGAAGTTCTCTCTTGCTTCTCTTTGTATTATCAGATGAGTCCTTATTTCTGCTGCGGAGTGGGTGAACGTAGCGCCCCTTTTTTTTTTAACTTTGCTAGTGCTGCTAGCTGTAAAAAAAAAATTGTGGCATTTTCATGTGCTGCACTTGTTCTCCCTCATTCAAATCCTTTTTTCTATTTTATTTTTCACAGGCAAACAAGAAGAAGGCTGAAACCGCGAGAGCGACTAGTTGTTAAACAGGAAGGAAACCAAAGCTTTTTTTTTTTTGCTACTGTCTTATTCCCTGGACGGCGACTCTGTCATATGAGGAAAGGCGTGCTGCACAGCATTCAGCAGCAGGACCGTTGTTGTCGGCTTCGGCATTTTATGCGTCTACTAAGGATTTTTTTTCCCGACTGCTGAATGAGATGCGTCTGGTGTGTAACGGCGTCTGTTGCTCCTTCACGTTCGGTCAAAATAAAATAAGAAGATACAGTGTCTTTCTGTTGTCTGAAAACAAATTTTGGTACAGCATCGTATGAGTAATCGTGCGTAAATGCACAATGACAAAACAGACAAATAAAGCTGATTTATGCAGCACTTTACATGACTGATCTTCTTAGCTAATCTGCTGGTGCCAACGAATCGAGCTCGACCTCCTTGAGACAATTGCATGGCCGTTACATAGTGCTCCTGTGTAGGCTTCTATTTCTTCTAGCGTCTTACCTGCTTGCGCTCATACAACCTGTCCTCCAATTCCTCATCTGCTACTGTACGCACAAATTTAACGCACTCAACGTTCTAAAAATGAAGGTACCACTGCGCGTTTATACACTTGTCTCTCTGCAGTGTTTTTTATTATTGTTGTTGTTGCATTTTCCCCTTCTCAAAGTTCAATTAGAATTGTAGCTCATTTTCCTTTTTAATGTGAATTGGCTTTTTTGCGTTTGTCAAGTTTCAGCGCTTAAAAACAAAAATGAGCACCCTTCTTCTCCCTGATGACCCGTCCACAATGGACGTTGGCCTCGTCTGCAAGCAGCTGGAGGTAAGTGGCTCGGTGGGATTGTCGTCTGCGGAGGCAAACACTCGTCTTCTTCACTTTGGAAAAAATGAGTTTCCTGCTGAGCCGCCAACTCCTTTTTGGAAGCTGGTCGCTGCACAGTTCGAAGATATGCTCGTGCGTATTCTCCTCTTGGCGGCTCTGATTAGCTTTGGCATGGCAATCCTGGAAAATAACCCGATGGATTTCGTTGAGCCTTTCATTATTCTCCTGATTCTCACGCTTAACGCGATCGTCGGCGTGTGGCAAGAAAATCGAGCAGATCAGGCAATTGACGCGCTTAAAGATTTCGTTCCAGAGACGGCCGTAGTGATTCGAAATGGCGCTGCCCATGTGGTGCTCGCGGAGAACATTGTGCCGGGTGACATCATTGAAATTGCGGTCGGTGACCGTGTCCCGGCGGATGCGCGCCTTCTCGCATTGGAAAGCACCACGGTGCGTGTCGACCAGTCGATCTTGAACGGGGAGTCGGTGGAGGCGATGAAGCAGACGGAGGCGGTTCATGGCAAGCGCAACCGGTTCCCCGCAAGCATGGTGTACCGAGGAACCGCGGTGGTGTACGGGAAGGCCCGCTGCGTCGTCGTGCGTACGGGCATCTCAACGGAGATTGGCGCCATCGAGCGTGACGTGCGAGAGCAAGAGGAAGTGAAGACACCTCTTCAGCTGAAGCTGGACGAGTTTGGTGTTCTGCTCTCCAAGGTGATCGGGTACATTTGCCTGTTGGTGTTTGCCGTCAACATTTTGCATTGGTTTAAGACGCACACGCCATCTGAGAACGAGCGGTGGTACGAGCGGTACATCCAGCCGACTATTCACTCTCTTAAGGTGGCCGTTGCGCTGGCCGTCGCTGCCATTCCGGAAGGTCTCCCGGCGGTCGTCACCACCTGTCTCGCACTTGGCACTCGTAAAATGGCCCAGCACAACGCTTTCGTCCGGGACCTTCCTAGCGTTGAAACGCTGGGACGCTGCACTGTCATCTGCTCAGACAAGACAGGGACGCTCACCACAAACATGATGTCCGTCGCGAAAATTGTTACTGCGGAGAGCGCCACCAAGCTCCGGACGTACGACATCCAAGACTCGAAGTTTAACGTGGTGGGCGGCACGGTGTCCCGCGGCGGAGCCCCGGCAGGAAACGTGCTAGACGACGACGCTGCCCTCGACATGCTCGCCAGTGTCGCCGTCATGTGCAACGATGCCTCCCTCTCTAGCGCATCTGGGGAGGTGGAGAAGATTGGCGAGGCCACTGAGGCCGCCTTGCTTACGATGAGCGAGAAGCTGGCGCAGAACGCGAGTGGTGGCGCTCCGCTGGCGATCGACCAGTACAGGTCCGCAAAGCAAGGTGCGTGGAAAAAGGACGCGACGCTGGAGTTCACGAGGTCGCGCAAGTCGATGAGCACGTGTTGCACCTCCACTCATGACGCACGTGTGCACAGTCTGTTCGTGAAAGGTGCGCCTGAGAAGATTTTGAAGCGCTGCTCTCGCATGATGCTCGCCAGCGGACAAATTGTGCCGCTTCAGAAGTCAGAGGCGCTTGTGGCGGAGATAATCGACAGGATGTCGGGCACCGAGGACGCTCTGCGGTGCATCGCGTTCGCCTTTCGCCCCATCACCGATCCTGCGAAACTAAATCTCTCAGATCCGGCCAAGTTCGAGTCCGTAGAGAGCGACCTCACATTCGTTGGCTTTTGTGGTATGCTGGACCCGCCGCGGCAGGAGGTTGCCGGCGCGATCGCCAAGTGCCGGACCGCCGGCATCCGCGTCATCGTCATTACTGGCGACAAGAAGGAAACCGCCGAGGCGGTGTGCCGGAAGATTGGGCTTCTCTCCCGCGGGCCGACAGCCGGCCTCAGCTTCACTGGTGACGAGCTCGACCAGATGAGCCCGGCGCAGAAGCGGGTGGCGGTGCGCAATGCCGTGCTCTTCAGCCGCACCGACCCGTCACACAAGATGCAGCTGGTGACGCTGCTCCAAGACGAGAAGCTGATTTGCGCCATGACCGGCGACGGCGTCAACGACTCGCCAGCGCTGAAGAAGGCCGACATCGGCATTGCGATGGGCTCCGGCACTGAGGTGGCTAAGGCGGCCAGCAAGATGGTTCTCGCAGATGACAACTTTGCTACGGTGGTGAAGGCGGTGCGTGAGGGGCGGACTATCTTCAACAACACGAAACAGTTCATCCGCTACCTTATCAGCAGCAACATCGGCGAGGTCGCCTGCGTGCTCGCAACAGGGCTGTGCGGCCTGCCAGAAGCGCTGTCGCCCATCCAGCTGTTGTGGGTAAACCTCGTCACGGACGGTCTCCCCGCCACCGCCCTCGGTTTCAATGAGCCGGACCCCGACATCATGGAGCAGGCGCCTCGCCGCGTGGACGAGCCCATCGTGGACGGCTGGCTCTTCTTTCGTTACATGGTCGTTGGCGTCTACGTCGGTCTCGCCACGGTGGCGGGCTTTGTGTGGTGGTTCATTACGAACGGATATACCTGGAGCGACATGGCATCCTTCACTACCTGCACTGATATGCAGAACCCGAAATGCGTCACCCTCGCCAACCCCGAGGACGCGCGCGCCATTGCACTCTCGATTCTCGTCGTCGTTGAGATGCTGAATGCGCTGAACGCGCTCAGCGAGAACCAGTCGCTGGTGGTGACACGTCCGTCTACGAACAAGTGGCTCATCGCAGCCATCGCCTCGTCCATCGCGCTGCACCTCACGATCATGTACGTCCCGTTCTTCGCGCATCTCTTCGGGGTTGCACCGCTTGGGGTGGACCCGGCGGTGGTCGCCGCAGCGCAGCCGTGGGCGGTCCTCATTCCGACGGAGTTCTCGGACTGGAAGACTGTTCTGGTGCTGAGCACGCCCGTAATCTTCATCGACGAGTTCATGAAGTGGGTGTCCCGCAGGATTAACCTCCATCATACACGGTAGCGGTTAGATTTTTTTTCTCTAAATTTGACCTCTTGTATTTGTTTTCCTGAAGCGAATGCGCTTTCTTGCATGCTCGCTTCGATACGCGTAAAAAAAAAAAAAAGAAATGGCAAGCGCGGATGGATAATAGCAAAATAGCGCTTTGCCGCTGGTCGGTATGATGTGTCCCTCTCGAAGCTGGGGTAAGGAGCCGGGCCGCGTGCACAGCACGACAAAACCTCGAAAGAACACATACGGACCCGGCTGGACGTTTTCAAAGACAGATTTGTTTTCTCCCGCTCTACGTCCTCACTTGGCGGAAAAAAAAAGAGGGAAAATAAAAGAGAGTGCCTACTGTGTACACAAAATTGCTTGTAACAGCAGCCACGTCCCTTATCATCCGCATTTTACTTGCCGCTTGTGTTGTCGCTGATGCCGACACTAAGGAAAGGTCCAAATATTGTCTTGGCTCCCATTTCTCTTCTCTTTTCAATCGCGTCGTCATTCCTTTCTTCCATTTGCCGTTCCACATCATCAATGACACCTACGGTTACTTCCTGTGCGAAAGACCTAAAAAATAAAAACATAATATTCTTCTTATTTTACGTCTTTTCCATTTTACTTGTTTTCCTCAACAACAAGAAAATTTAAAAAAACGTTGGGCAAACAAGCACGCGAAAAACAGCACCTAACAGAGCAGAAGGAACCTCTCTACCACCGTCACGATGGCTTCACAGAACGCTGGAAATGTTATATCCGAGGAGGATCTCAACATGGCGGCTCCTGCCATCCCGCAAGAGGGTGAGAAGGGCTACATGCACCCCGACACAGTGTCACTCTTCTCTGTCGCGCCGTGCATGCGGTACATTCCCATCTTCGAGTCCGCTGTCGGACCTTTTGGACCGAAGTGTGTGACGTCGCTCGGCGTCGTGTACATCCTCACGAAGGGTGTGGGACGAACGCTGCTCTCGACCTCGCAGTTCGCGATGTTCATGAGGAACTACGGCGTCCCAACAGCAACATACCAGCGGATGACCGGCATCAGCACCCTTGGCTTCTCCATCAAGCCGCTGACCGCCATTTTGAGCGACACGTTTTCCTTCTTCGGCTACACAAAGCGGTGGTACATGGCCATTTCCTGTATCGCGGGTGCGGTGTGCACGGTGGTCTACGCGTGCTGCCCTTCAGGGAGTCGAGCGCCGGCATCGCAGCTGGCATGATCTTCATTTCCATGTTCTGCATCGCTAACGTGGACGTGCTGTCGGAGGGCCACTACAGCCGCCTCATCAAGCGCTACCCCTCCCTGGTGCGAACCTCATCTCGTGGGATCTGGGCTTTCATCATGGTGGGCCAGATCATCGCCTCCGCCATCCAGGGCCCGCTGTCGGACTCTGGCCGCCCCACGATCGGCATCTTCATTTCTGCCGGCCTGCAGGCCGTGGCCGTTTTCTTTTTCATCTTCAACTGGTACGGCGAGAAGAAAAATGTCGAGGAGCGCCGGGATGACTACCTGTACCTGCTGCAGCAAGAAGGGGTTCTGCGGCAGCCGAGCTCGTCCGACTCCGCTGACCTTGAAGACTGCGTCAACGCGCCGGACTGCGCGAAGGAGCAGCCGATGCTGATTCAACCCAAGACCACCGAAGTGAGCAACGCGGGCCTCGTGCGCTTCTCCGAGCTGGAGATGGACACTGAGGAGGAGGACGCGCTGCGCAGCTTTGAGGTGCCGACGTGCATGTGCGGCGTGTTTGGCGTGAACAAGGAGGTCATCCACCGTAACACCGCTGTTGCCATCTACGGTATCATCATGACGGCGGGTGTGATTGCCTACACTGTGCTCACCATCATCGGCACGACTTACCAGCTGCTCTACGGCTGCGTGGTCATCTCCGTCGTGCTGGCTGTAGCGGGCTTCATCTGCATCCCTGTGACGATCATGAAGGCGAACTTCTTCGGCTGGTGCCAGCTCGTGTCCTACATCCTCATCAGCGGTGCGACCGACAACTTCTACATGTCCGATGCAGCATGCAATCCCAACGGTCCGCACTTCACGCAGACGTTTTACAACACCGTGGGTGCGGTCATCGGCAACGTGGCTGGTCTCTTCGGTGTGTACATGTTTGCCCGCGTCTTCTCCATGCGGAGCTACCGTATTACGCTCATCTGCACCACGCTGGTGCAAGTGCTCGCGAGTGTCTTTGACATCATCATGGTCGAGCGCTGGAATCTTGCGATCGGCATTCCGGATCACGCGATGTACATCATGGGCGACGCGGTAATTTATCAGGCTGCGTACTATTTGAACTTCATGCCCCTCAACATGCTGATCTCGCGTCTGTGCCAGGGCTGCGAGAGCACGATGTTTGCGATCCTGGCGAGCTTCAGCAACCTTGGCGCGTCGACGTCGTCAACGATTGGCGCGATTCTGATGGAGACGGTGTGGCCCATCCAGTCCA
This sequence comes from Crithidia fasciculata, assembly GCA_000331325.2. Classification (NCBI taxonomy): domain Eukaryota; phylum Euglenozoa; class Kinetoplastea; order Trypanosomatida; family Trypanosomatidae; genus Crithidia; species Crithidia fasciculata. Next base: position 23,415 of record AODS02000194.1, read on the forward strand.
GCGTCCCGTGCAACTTCGACAACCTGCGGTGGCTCATCATCTGCGGTCACCTCATCACGCCGCTCGTGGCCATTCCGCTGGTGTTCCTCCTCATTCCGGCACCCGCATCTGCGACCCCATCGATCCCAAGGAGGTCGAGGCGCTCTCTTTCTGCAGAAGTGGCTCAACAGACACTCCAAGGGCTCGCGGCTTCCCCCGCCAAGGAGCGTGGAGCCGACCACCAACTCCGTCTCCACGCACTGATGGGGCACAGCGTTGAGTGCGTCGTAGCCACTGCGCGCAAAAGTCGCGTGCGAGTGTCACGCTGCTGATGTCCTCTCAGATGACAGTTGCGCGCCACACACACACGCACACACGACTCGGGTTAGCTGAAGCACAAATCGACTCGCTTGACCGGTGAGCTGGCATGCTGCGGCGCAATGCGCAGCGGGAGTGAACAGTGGCCCAGCACCGTTCTCCACTCGATCTTTCATGCTCTTCTCTCGCGACCACGTAGGAGATACGAAAAAAAAAACACCTAAACTCGTTTTTCTGTTATCTAAATGAAAACGACACTCCAATTCGAGCTTTCCAGGTCTTTCACCACTTATATTGCCCCCCAAAAGAAAAGCAGGCGGGTGTTGTTTATTCCTCTTCTCATTCAACACACGTCCAAATGACCACTTCCACTGTTTTTTTTTTTTTTCACTTTCGCAAATGTTCTACTCTATATATTCTTAATACCTGCACGTGTACGCCTGTGCTTTTTCCTCCTCTCTCGGCGTCGTCGCAGCATCCGTTTTTCCTCCTCTTTTCTACGCTCGCCATTTTTTTCTGATGTAGTTCAGTTGCGCCGCTGAAGGTTTGTTTCGAGACATGCCAATACTGCCTCAGACGCTGTCCCTCCACTCACCACGAGGGAGGCGTTATGCTGAAGAACGAGAAACCGTCAAGGTTTTTTCCCCGGGCTGATACTACACAGAACGCTTTAGACGTCGTTTTCATGAGCTTATCCAGATGGAAGGAAGGTATATGTGTGACATCTATATATAGACGGGTACATGCGAGGTATTTTTTTGCCACTTTAACTCGTTTGTTTTCTTTCTGTTTTGTTGTGTTTTGGGTTTTATTCTTCTAAACGTCTTCGGTACGTTGTTGACTAAGTTGCTGCCAGCGCCAGGAAAAAAAAACAAAGCACCCTTGCTTTTCTACTTTATTCTTGCTTCCCCACCCCCAACCATATTCAGCGGGAGACCTTGCGACGAAGGAGCCTGAGAACTTGCAAAGCGCACACAAGCACTGCCGGTCCCCTTTGCTTCACCATTGACATCCGCAGAGGAGGACCTTTGCAACCTCGGGAAAGAACAGAGAGAGAAAAAGGCAAGGGCAATGTGAGGAGGTGTCGTTCGTAGTAAGAATAAAAAGTACAAAGAGAGCGATCCATGCATTGCTTTCCCTTTTTTTTTCCTGACAACCACCTGTCTAATTCGATCCGAACGGCCCTCTAAACAGCGCGCACGCTTTCTCTCTCTCTTCCTCTCCTTACTTCGCGAGACCATCTCCATTTTTTTTTCTCTTTTGTTGTTTCGGCTCAGCTCTCTCATTTTTCTAGGTGTCCGCAGCAACGCAATTCACCTCTCTTCCATCCTCTCTTTATACCAGGCTTAAAAAGAAAAAAGAAAAACGATCGCCTCTGTTGTAGAAATGATGAAGAGCGTTTTTTCTTTTTTGACATTACAGTTGAGTGAAAAGGTTTTGAGAAAAAAGCTGAACGATGAAGGGCGATGTACTGCGAAAGCAGCGGTGTGCTCACGTGACGAGTGAGGACAAAGAGAAAGGAGGGGAGATGTCCAATGACCTCATATTTTCAGTGTGTTGTGCAAGAGTGTAGAGGAGCCTCGAAGCCGGTGCTGGGCACCTTTTTAAATTCAGAGTCTTGGCGGGGACACTTTGGGATCCACTGAGAAGCGTTGAAAGTGTAGCCACTGCTGAAAAAAGCGCGTCGTAGCTTTGCTTGTCGTGCAACATCCTTCACCCCCTCTCTCTCTTTCATTGCACTTATCACCTTAATCTTCTCCAACACCTTTTTCCGACGTGCCGCTGTTACATTTTCTTTTGTGGCAAATCAGTGAAGTACTCTTCAAGTAACAAGTGGCAAAAAAAAAAAGCACGAACGGAAAAAAAACGGACATAGAAGTGCACACATAGCAAAAACACGTCTGAAAAAAAAAGCTCACAAAAACAAAACTTTTACAAGAGAGAGTATGACGCAGCTTCCACCGGTGCACACGGCGGTGAAACGCTCCCCGGTGAGCCGCAGCGCAGACACCAAGGCAGCCGACCCGTACGACGTGCTGACCACCATACGGGATGATCCCACGCTGCCGAGTCACTTGAAGGAGAAAATGGCAGCGGCTCTCGGCCGCCTGCGTGACTCGCGGCGGCCTGCCGACCTCCCGAGCCCGCATCGTAGCGCCGTGAAGAGCTCCGCCCACCAGTTCTTCGAGAATCTGGTCAGTGGGACGGCACCGCTCCGCTTCTGTCTCACCGGCAGCTCCACCGGCCGCGTCCGCGCGAAGCACTTCGACATTTCCTCCTCGAAGCTACCCGGCGCGATGATGCTGTCGGCCCGCAGCGCACCGGTGCAGCGCGACACGCCGGCCCTGCACAGCCCGAAGGACGTCTTTGAGGAGCTCAACAAGGTGGCGATGCAGACCCTGCGCTACATCGAAGAGGTGGAGGAGATGGAGTTCGACGTGACGAATGTGCGGGAGCACGACGGAAGTGTCATGGAGGACAAGGAGCGCCTCTTCCTCTCCGTCTGCTGCAGCGTCTTTGCCAACTTCTCCTTCTTCACCACGCTACACATCCACCCCGGCAAGTTCTTCCACTTTCTCAGCGAGCTCTTCACGTACTACCCCACCGATAACCGCTACCACAACGCGACGCACGCGGCCGACGCACTGCAGATGATCTCCCTCTTCTTTCGCGAGCCGTCGGTGAACTTTCTCTTCACGGACGAAGAAATTGCGACGTGCTTCCTCGCCGTTCTCTCCGTCGACGTCGCCCACCCCGGTGCGAGCGATGCGCTGCTCATCGCCCTCGACCACCCCCTCGCCTCCGTCTTCGGCGATGTGGCTGTGGCCGAGCACGCCTCGCTGCTGGTCCTGACGAGTCTCCTGATGCGCGAGGACAGCTTCTTCTTCCTCGGCAACGACCCCAACGCCGTCGACCTCGGTCACTTGCTGAAGGAGTCGCTCTACGACGTGGTGCTCATGGCCACCCCACGCTCCCGCCCTGCTCTCATGACGGCGCTGCACGACATCAGCAGCAGCGGCCACGTAACGGACGTCGACACACCAAAGTTGATGGCTGCGCTGTTAGTCATGGCGCGCAACAGCTTCGCCTTCCGCTCCCAGGCGCAGTTCTTCCGCATGGGCGCCTGGCTGCTCACCGAGTTCCACAGGGAGGAGGCGGAGGCGCAGCGCCACGCCCTGCCGCCGCCGGTGCCGCACGTGACGGCCGCCGAGGCCTTCCCCATCCTGGCCGACTACGTTAACGTGATTGTGCGACCCGTCACGTCTGTCGCCCTCGCCCTCGTGCCGATCGACCTGCGGGACCGTCTGGAGGGCAACACCGACGCCCGGGCAGCCGCCGCGGGGGAGCGGACGATCGGGGCCCTGCTGGAGGACGCCCACGCCCCGTGGTCGACGAGCTCCGTTCCTGTGATGGAGATCCTCAAGAAGGTGGCGACGCACGCCAACAGTGTCGACCGCAAGGCCTCCAAGTACGCCATTCTGAACGCGTCCCCGGCGCGCTCGAGCGGCACCGTGCCGGGGATGATGCGGGCGGACTCCTTTAGCAGCATCAGCTCCGCCTCCGAGTCGATGAACGCGACGAAGCGCGACGAGCCCGTCGCCCTGCACGCCTCGCAGTCGTCGACCTCGCAGCTCTTCGCCGCCGGCGGCAGCGCGTCGCCGCGACTGGGCAGGTCGGAGCACTACTTCTCCTTCCTCCGCCTCTACGACAAGTGCGAGCGGGCCGGCGACACCGCCAAGAGTTTTATGGGGCAGCTGCTCTTCCTCGCCCTGCAGCTCGACCCGCGCTACATCGCCGC
>AODS02000195.1:0-17867 GCA_000331325.2 Crithidia fasciculata
CGGCGTCTCGGCCATCACGCACATGTAGCCGGCCATACGCTCCACCATCTCCGCCACCTCGCGCACGTTGATGCCCAGCTCGTGGTGACACGAAGACTCCTGCGAGCGGTAGCGGAACAGCAACGCTGCCGCCTCTAGAGGGGGTCGGGAACAGCGCACGGCTGGCGTTTGCCCGCGCGGTCTCGGCATATCCACTGTAGGCTGCTGACCATACCCAAGGTATCGCGGCAGCGTGGCCTGCTTGGCGTGGCCCGAAAGTGTCGTGAGGTCCTTGATCGGCACCCCCGCATCCGCCATGCACCGCAGCGCTCCCTTACGCACCGACGGCAGCTGCGTGCCACCTTTCTGCTTGGCCAGCGCCGACGCCACCACCACCGTGCTCAGCTCCTACGTGTACGGCGCGAAAAGACACTCTCCCGGCCGGCGCTGCACACAAGCATCTGCTGCAGCGTGCCCGAAAGCCCTCGCGTGAGCACCGACGGAATGGGGTAAGGACCACGCTTCTTCGTACCCTTGCCCATACGCACCGTCAGCGACACACGCACCGTGTCTGCCGCGCAGTCCGCCAGCAGCAGCACAGACGCCGTGCCCACGTTGCGCTGTTCGGACGGCGGCGGCCCCATATCCTGGAAGACCGCCACGCCCTTGCACCGCAGCGTCGCAATGTCGCCCGCGCGCGCCGCGAAGCCCCACATCATCGCCAGGAAAAGCGCCACGCGCGAGTGCGCACACCGCAGGGTAGCCAGCACCGCCCGCACCCGTGCGCCAGTGTCACAAAGGGCGGTGGGTCCGGCACCGACTCCTTCATGTAGCGCTGCACCGTCGCAAACGCGCTGCGCCACTCCGGGTCGTCCTGCAGTCGGATGCCGCGCCGCTGCGTCGAGTACAGCGGCAGGTCGCGCAGAGCCCCCGCCACCCCGGCAAACGCCTTGGCCGTCGTCGCCTGCTTCCACCGCCGCGCGTGCCGTCGACAGGATCAGGTCGATGCACGCCACCGGCAGGCTCATCTGCAAGCTCGCCGTCGGCATGCACTTGATGCGCGTCAACCATCGCAGGTGGTGCGAGCGGGTGTGCCCGGCCGCACGCAGTTCCACGCAAGCTGCGAGATGTGTGGCGGCTTGCTGGCGAAGAAGAGGAACCAGTTTCGCGGGCTGACCTCCGCCTCCTCCTCGGGGCCCGTCAGAGGCCTTCCCTGGACGTTTAAAGGCAGCGCGCGGATGTCCGCCAGCGCACGCGTTGCCTCCTCGGAGACGCGCGCGTCCGTGTCTGCGTAGCCTTCGCCACGCCGGTTCCCCGGCACGTCGCCGACAGCGTCCTCCGCGTCAACGACCGCGGCGGTGGTGTCGCCGTCGCCCACGGCGAAGTCGGCGTCGTCATCGGGGAGACGGTCTCGCCGCCGCAGCGGCGCACTGGCCGGTTCCTCGTTGTCGTCGTGCCCGGAAGAAGGCTGCGGCTGACTGCGCGGCAGTGGCACGTACCGGGTCACGTCGCGCGACACGCGTTGCGGCTTGGACGCGGAGTAGTGCGTCATCGCAGCCGCCACGTACACGCCCACAGCGGCCTCCGCAGCCACACGCGTCAGCGCGTAGTAGCTGGGGAAGCGCACACCGTCCATGTCCTCTGGCGCCTCCCTCGCAGGCAGGCACCGAGCACAAACACATACCCACCCACGCTCTCCGGCAGCCGCTCCAGCAGCGGGCCGCGAACAAGGTAGTACTCGTCTATGAACTGGTCCAGCGTAGCCGTCTCCGTGCCATCCTCGGCGCGGAACACAAGTCGCCGCACACCCGCCACGTCCGCCAGCGTCTCCTCGTCAGCGGGAGGGACGCCGTCCACCACGTGCACGCGCTTCTCCAGCAGACGAAGCATCTCTCCTGCACGCTGTACGGCTGCAGCTCCGGCAGCTTGTGGCGCACACGCTTCATGCGAACAGCCACCTTGCCCAGGCCTCGAGACATGCCGTCGCCGCACATAGCCAGCGCCGTCGCCGCACACAGGTGGTCCACCACAGACACGCACACGCGGCGCATTTGTCGCCGTGCCTTTGCGAGTGCCTGCTCCGCTAGCCCCGCAACCGGTCGCCTGAGCGCCTCCGCAATGCCACGTGCCGCGATGTGCGCGAGCGGGTGGCCACTGTCGCGCTCGACTGTGGAGCCGTCGTCGTTGTTAGAGCGGTTGCCTGTGCAGAGGCTGGCGCGGTCGCACTATTTTCAGTCGCACGCAAAGCCGCCCACTGCTCGGCCAGGGTCACTTCCGCCGCATCGTCGTCGTCGTTTTTCAGTGCCGTCTTGCGGCCGCGGCTTCGCTGCTGCAGCGGTGGGTTGGTGGGGTCATAGGCCTGCGCCGCGGCGTCGGCGGCTTCGGGGCGTTCTTCCTGGCCGCAGCCGCCGTCACCTTTGCAGCCTTGCGCTTCGTTGCCGCAGCCTCGTTCCGCTTCCTTTGCCTGGCTGCAGCAGCCTCGCGCTCGCGCTTGGCGTCGTCGTCGCGCTTTCCGGCACCACGGCCGCCCTTACCCGCGTCTTTCCTCTTCTGGCCGGCTCCGCCGCGCACCACTGCGCCGTCTTTCCGTCACGACTGCCTTAGGATCTCCTCGTAGAAGAAGTCCTTGTGCGATACAGTGTGATTCACCAGTACCTTGCGGATCTTCTCCAGGAAGTACTCCTTCGGTGGTGGGCACTGGCGCGTCGCTGCAAGGAGGCGGCGCAGGCGTGCCGGGAGGTCGCGGCGCATCACCGCTCGCAGCTTGAAGCGGTGGCCAAAGAACACGGCGGTCATGAAGATGCCACAGTCATTGCTGTTCCGCTCCTGGCGCGGGCACACGCCCTTTGCAAGGCGAAGCCCCGGCCACACAGAACGAAACGCGGAGCACAGCTTCTCCTCCACCACGGGGGACGGTGCGGAGTCGTACGTCGTCAGCACGACGTGCCCTCCCGCCTGCTGCGTCAGCACGCCGGCGATCCAATGCTTCATCACGAAGATCGGAAAAAACACCGTGTCTTGACGGCGCACCATCTCAACCAGCGTCTTGACGCGCTGGCCGTTCAGGCGCACCATCGTGTCCGACGGAACGATCGCGGACTCCGGCAGGTACCGCTGGTACACGGCGTCGAGCTCGACGTTGGACGTCTTGCCCTCGCGGAAATCGCCGCCCCACACACCTCCTTGCGGAAGGCGCTCGGGACGTCGCTCCCCGCGGCACGTGCTGCCACACCAACGGAACCCGCCTTCACCGCGACGGCTCCGGCTCCGCCGGGCATCAGTTTTTTGGCGCAGCCCCACCGCCGCCAAATACACCTGACCGCCGTCACTACCGCCTTCACCGCCACCGCGGTAGTTGCCACGTGGCTACCAGCTTCCGCCCCTCGGCATGTAGCGGTTGATGCTCTGATGGAGCCGCTACAAGTCGGCCTTCTGGTTGCGCAGGCCGCCATGGTTGCCGCGTGCCTGTTTGAGGCCCGTGCGCAGCTCACAAAGGACAGCAGAGCCCACCGCGCGCTCCTCCTGCCGCAGCTCGTCGACCCGCCGCGACAGGTCACCCAGGAAGGCCTCCAGTTTGCTCAGATCAACCGCCGCGACCTGCTTGCCTTCGCTGTCGTACACCGGGGCCTGGTAGCCTCCTCCAAAGAGCGTCCGGTCCTTCCGGAAGAGGGACTCGCCAGCACCACAAGCTGGGGGACGGCCGCCGCTCACGTGTCCTGCAGCCATGCGCCTCTCCATCGCTTCGCTGAGGATTTTCTTGCTGAGCGCGCCTGTAGGCGCTCCCCGCTCGAGTGCTTCCATACCGGGAACAACGGCACTGTCAGCTCATCCATGACGGGGCCATACCGCTCCCGCTCCATCGGCTACATGTCTTCGAAGATGAGCCAGTTGTAGAGCGGCAGCCGGTCGACCTCGTTCATATTCTGGAGGATGCCCAGCATGATGGCGTGTTCGCGCGCCACATCCTCCGTGAACAAAGTGTACCTCGCGAGGAACACTTCCGTGGGTGAAAGGAGGCCGGCCTCTGCCTCCGAGAAAAACTGCCGGCGCCTCGCCTGCAGCGTCTTCGTGGCATCGTCGCCACTGGGAAGGATGCTGGTGATGTGCCTCTGGGCCCAGCAGCGCCGCCTCCTCCAGGGCTCCAGTTCTTCTTCCCGCTGCTGGCGGAAGAACTGCGCAACCCCGACGTCCTCCTTGTCCTTCGTCGGCGCGACGGGCTCGGAGGACACTCCCTCCACCATCCTCTCCAGGGCTTTTTCGAGAAGCTCGTTCAGCTTCTCCGTGCTGATCACGCCATCAGCGTGGTGCTTCTCAAGCACCGCTCTCACGCGCTGGTAGCGCACAACACTTCGGGGCCCACCGGCGCCGCAGGAACGGTTGCCGCCTCTCTCGACCCCGCTGAAGAAGGCTCGACCTCCGCAAATCCCGACATGGCGGATGCTCCGTGAGGAAAAAACAAAACACAAAATGAGCTTAACTGCCGACTCAAAAACCAGCTAGCTGCAGATCTCAAATTCTACGTATCGCTTTTGTGCCTCGCTGCTGGCGTTACGCAGGCAAGAGGACACGCGGAGACCGAAAGTAGCTACTACACAAGATATACGCATCCCATTGCGGAAGGGAGGAAGAAAAAGAGGAGAAAGGAGAAACACGAGCAAGAGAAAGAGAGAGCGATGACAGCACGAGGCAAAGACAGCCATGTCAGCACACAGCACGCGCACGCAGCGCAGCGAATGTTGCGAATGGGTACACCCAGTGCACACATTGGTCTTGGTTCATCTATCGTCGTCACCGCGGCTTCCACCACGTCACGCCACGTCCTTGCACTGCAGCAAGCCGACAGACTCCACAAACGTAAAACAGCAAAGTGCCATTCGATGTCCTCGGCCGCCGGCCTCGGAAACAAAACCCTAACCTTAACCCCACAACCACCCTGCTAAGCCCAGCCGAAGACCGCGCTTTGCACCGGCTCAACCCAGCCGACGAGCAACATTTTAGCACAACCCGCACGCCAACACCCACAACAAACAGCCACGCACAACCACAGGGCAGCCAACCAAAATCACCACCGCCATTCCCACGCGCGGAATGCCGTCCTTCTCCAACTTCTCTGCGTACATCTGCACGTGCTCGTAGAATATTGCGTCGGCTACCCTCAAAGGCAGCAGCACAGAGAGGAGCGGCGCCAACAAACAAAGCGTCCAAACCCTCCACGACAACCCCGTTTGCCAGACACACATTCGCAGGAAGTCGAGCGAGCTTTTCGATGGTGCGACACACGGCTTGCCCTTCAGCTCTGGCACCACCTGCTGAACCGCATCGCACTTCGTCGCCCACTGCAAGTTCTTTTCCAACGCGCACGGCGGATCCTTCACAAAGCCGTGCCGCACGAGTGCCTCCAGCATCGCCATGGTGTCTGCAAAGCTAAGCCCGTTGTCCTTAAAAACACACAGAGGGAAGCAAGACACCGTTCGAGCCAACAAGCCGTAGAGATTGATCCTTCCGCAATGCTCTGAAAAAGGCCGTGGTGGCGTGCACGCTTGACAGATCGCCGCCAGGCTCCGCATTGCCACCGTCGCCCGCCTCGCGGCACACAGCGTTCAAGTCGTCCGCAAGCCGCCCCTGCGCAGCAATCCATCGGCGAAGGCCATCGTTAAAGGCCAGCACGTGCGCTCGGACGTCGTCGATGTTGCCGCGCGAGGCGGCCTCCAGTGCGTGGATGAGCTCTGGAATCGAGCACGGGCAAACACCGTTGCGGCATCCGGCAAAGAGCTCGTACACTCTCGGCGCGCACCGCGGGAGGTTCAGCTGGGTGCCTCGCAGTGCAGTCGCCACCACCACGCGCTCACCCGTCGTGCACAGGAGACGCGCAAGTGCCGCCACGTCGTCGATCGCGGCGTTGAGGAAGCGGCCAGCGACGTCTCGTTGCAGATCTGCCACCAACCGGGAACGGCACGCCGCATTCCCTCCCTCCTCAGTGATCGCGTCCCTCTTCATCGACAGCCACGTCGCGAAGCAGTGTGGCACCACAAAGCTTGCACACAGGTAGAGTCCTTTCTTGTTGTTCGCAGCTGGCGCATGCAGTCCTGCACCGCGGTCTGAAGCTCCCGTTAACGCAGCAGCGCTTGAGGGGTTTCGCTTGTGATCAGCACCTGCAGACGATACCTCTCCGACTCCACTGCCCTGTTCTGTTGCTCTAAAAAGTCTTCGCGCGTCATGAGGTCTGTTGTGAAGCCTGGTGCAGTGGCGGTCTGAGTGTTGAGCAGGCAGACAGTCTGACCGCTACCAAGGTGGTACTGGCGGGCAGCGCGGCGGAGAACCTGGTGAGTTGCCGGCTCGTGTTGAGCGCAGCACAGCACCACGTGAATGCCGTTTGGCTGCTTGTCGCGCTGCGTCACGTCGAGGCTGCGGCCGTCGAGAAAGGTCATGAAGAACACGTGGCGCACGACGGCCGGCAGCAGCGGCGATGCGTCGCGCGAAAAGCGCCTTCACCTTCTCCATCAGCCGGTCAGCTTCCGCTACCGTCTTCACGGCGACGAGGACGTCCTGGTCGCGACCAGCGGCGCCGCGGATACTGCGTCCGATTCCCTCGTCGTACGCGGCGCCGTTGCTGCACAGCTCATGTGGAAGCTCCTGAAAAAGGCTGTAGAGAAGGCAGGCGGAATCACCACGGGCTTGAGTTTGTACACTCGGTTGTAGATCACCTGCGTGGCGTAGCCGCCAGCTGTGCCGGTGACAGCAGTCAGACGACCCTAGAAGTGCACCGAGAAGAGCAGCAGCGGGTTCACCGTCACAGCCGCCTCCGTCTCCCACTCCCACCGCTGCCCCTCCTTCATGCACATCATCGTGCCGAGACCGTCCATCAGTGAAAGTCGTGTAAAGCGTCTCGCCGGTTTCGGTGTTGTGCGGCACCGACCTGCCCTTCACTGCCACGTAGTCCTCATTGTTTGCCACGTCCCACACGTCGTGCGCAGACGCGGCATACCGTTCAAAGCGCTCCCATGAGAGCATAGAATCCTTCGGGTCTCGGCTCAGAATGCCCGCGCGTTGCACCCACGCCTCCCACGCCGTCTCTCCTGCGAATCGCTGGTGGCTGTCATGAGAGCTGGAAAGGTCAGCGCGTCGCGGCGAGCGTCCAGCGAGGGGCCTCCGATGCACATGGCCTCCGTCAGGCTCTGCCCCCTCGACACGTCCGCCTCGTCCTGAATCATCCAGTGCGCAAAGCCGCGCCACTCTCGGTGTAGTGCCGCTCGTCCGTCGGGTCCAGCAGCGTGCGCAGCTCCCGTGCGCGATAACGTTGCCCTCGGTCGTGTACACCATTCGCGCGGCATAGACGGTATCGTTCGACTTCGCCGTCTCCGCGTCCTCCGCAGCAGCGCGAAGCTGATTGGCGAAGAGGAGCGTGAAGGCGCCGTTTTTGAACTCCCCATTGCCTCCACGGCGAGGTCGCAGCTGGAGGTGGCGAAGGCGACGCGATAGCCGCATTTTAGCTTGAAGGCGATCACACAGCCGGTGACGTACGTCTTGCCCTCGCTTGTGCTGGTGTTGTTGGCCACCACAGAGCCTTGCAGCGGCGCCAGCACGGCAAGCACCTGTATACACGCCGGGGAAGGTACCCCTTCGAGTCTCAGTAGCCGAGCAGAATGTCGACAAGTGTGTGCCGTGTGTCGTCCTCGCTGTGAAGAATGCGCGCCTCCTGCCTCTCCTTGACTCGTCGCTTCCCATCGGTTGCTGGCAGCGGCCTCTGCGTGCACTCTTGTACTCCTTTGCGAAGCGGCTCCAGGCGCTTCCTTCCGCAAGCGTGTCCCGGCAGCGTGGATGAGGCGCGAATGTCGTCACACGATATATGCGCCTGCTGCACGCCAACCAGCTCGGCAGAAATGTCCACTCTCTCGTCGCGCAGGAAGGCTTTGACGTCGTCCCAGCTTCTCTCCCACCCATTCGCGGTGTGGCGGAGCTGCTGCTGATCCAGTCGCTTGATCTCATGCTCCACCTGCCACCGCTTCGCATCCCGCGCCGTCCGATAGGTACGCACGGCCTGCTTGGTGAGCTTGTCGCCGCTGAGTGCGTCTTGCAGCTTCCTCAAGAGACCTCGCTGAGGTGCCGGCACGAATAGCTTCTTCAGAATTGACAAAGGGAATAAGGAGCAGAGGAAGCTCTAGCACCGCCCATCACAGGTCAACGTCTCGCTCTGTGCACATGGCGGCAACGAGGCAAGGTACACTCCCAGCGCCTGTGCAAGAGCATCGAAGCCACTTGAGGACAGCGCCAGTACATCGCTGCGTGCGTTGTTCACCATCACCTCCAGCTGTAGACGGCACACACTCGTCCACCACATCACGTGCGCAAAGGGCGAGGACGGTGCCGGTCTTCCTTCCGCAGCTTTGCAGACGGCAGCATAACCAGCCGGTGTTTGTCGTGGCGAAGATGCCGTCCCTTCAGCTCCGTTGGCGAGTCGGTGTGAGCCTCACCGTCTCGACTCGCACCTGCGGACTATCAGCATGGAGCCTCTGTGTCGCACCCGCGTGTCAGCGCATCGTCATGCAGAAAAGACGGCACCTGCACAAAAGGATCGCACTTTAGGGGAGTTGAAGACGCTGTCAGCTCCTCCATGTTGGCTGCGTGCCACAGCCCTCTGAAGGTGCGCGACGCAACCATGAAGGGAAATACGAGTGTCTGACAGTTGTGTGGGCCGGAGTGGTTGCTGATAGAGGTCAATGCTTTACAACGGTGCCCTCGTGCTGTGCAAAAAAAAAAAAGGAGTCTGCATAGACAAAGAGAGAGAGAGAGTGAAGGGAGAGGAAACAAAGCAGTGGGCGCCATGGTACATAATTCCCTTCCTCGCAGCATCGCCGCCAACATGTGGCACAGCATCGGCAACGTCGCCAGTTTACAACACATTTCGTAGTGCCGCACAACAATTGTGTGAACACCACAGTGCTCATACCGCTTCGCAAGGCCATCTCGCTCATTACTTCTAACAGTGCACTTTGTTCTGTGCGCGCATCTCATTAAGTCCTCACGGGAAAACGCCAGAATGGCACGACACCACTCAAGACGTAGGACTGCTCGATTCCCGTGCAGATGTCCAACGTAATCACAGAACTGGGAAAGAAAGAAAGGAAGAGAAAAGTTGCTTTCTTGTCTAGTAATCAACGGCGTAACAGAATAGAATTCGAAAAAGACAAGTACAAAACGAAAAAAAAAAAAGAAAAAGTTGATGCAACAAAGCAAATAGAGAAAAAAAATTAACTGAAAGTCAGAAGAAAAAAAGACGCGAGCACAAAAGAGAGAGGAGCTGTTTTTTGTCGTTAAAGACACCCACTTCATTTTTTTGTTTTGTGAAGAGCGCGGTAACAAAGGACACACACATCGCAGCGCCGCTTCACAAACACTTAAAGGGGAAAAACGGATTTATTATCTTGAAATAATAAAGAAGAAAGAAATGTCATCAGGTTTGTTTGACGCACGTAAAAGTTCACACCAAAGAAGGCATCCTTCTTCGTAGACGCAGCTCCACTGGGTGTTCGCATGAACGGTGTCACTGCATTAAGGCGCACGTAGTCTCGTGGCCTGTATTTGTGTCATCATTTAAATTAAAAAGGGAAGGTTTTTTTTCATTATCGTCTCCGGTTCATTGCCGGCGCTACAAATCAACCTTCACAGAGGGAGGAAAGAAGGCGGCGCTAGTCACTCCTGTGTACGAGACGTTCAGGTGCCTCAGGCCGGGACACCTGGCAAGGTCGCGAATGTCGGTCAGAGGGTCATTGCCGTAAAGATCGATCACCGCAAGTCGTGGACAGCTGCCGAGGCCGCTGACGTTGCGTATGTTGCAGCCGCTCGCTTCCACTCTCTCGAGGCTCGGTGCGCCGGCGAGCCCGCTGATGTCCTCCAGCCACTCGGAGAAATTGAGCCAAATATACTCAAGCTTTGGACAGCGACCAAGACCATCCAAATGATGCAGCCCCGAGTCAGGCGCGGTAATTACTTGTAGCGACGGTGCGCCAGCAAGACCGGTGAGGTCGCGCAACGTGCCAACTCGTGTTACGTCGATCGCCTCTAATAGCGGACAACTGCTCAGGCCCTCCACCGACCGCAGATTGCTTTCGCTCGCGTTGATGTAGCGCAGAGACGGGGCACCAGCAAGGCCCCGGAGGTCCCTCAGCTCCGTATCGTCCTCTACATGGAGCTCGTCGAGAAGCGGACAGCTGTTCAGACCCTCCAAACTGCTCAATACCTCACAGGCGCCGATGCCAAGCATCCTCAGAGATGGCGATCCGGCGAGGCCTTTTGTATTCTCCAGCTCAGGGTTGTCGGACACTTCAAGATTGCTGAGCTTTGGTAAGCTTCCGAGACCGTCAAGACTCTGCAAGTTGCAGGTTGTCGCATGAAGTTTCTCCAGGTTTGGTGCACCAGCGAGAGAGGAGAGACTGCGCAGCTCCTCATTGCTGGAGACATCGAGATAGGTGAGGCACGGGCAGCTCACGAGGGCGGATACATCCGATATCCCGCATCTAGTGGCCGTCAGCGACCGTAGGTGTGGCGCACCGGTCAACGCAGCGAAGTTGCCCAGCTGATCCACGCCGGTCAATGTCACCTCATGAAAAATTGGTACTGCGCCACCAAATTGCAGTCTCACGTCGACAAATACGCAGGCCATTGCACAAAGTCACCGTGTGATGGCATTTAAATCGTCAGCATTCATTCAACTTCGAGAAGATCGTAAGGTAAGAAAAACCTACCACCACATTCCGTCCGTTACATGGTGGCAGGCGTATGCAAACGCTCAGCCTGACCAGCGAGTCCAGCTGCAATCACCGCACCGGGGAACGCACCATCAGCAAATCGCCGTCGGCGCTTTAACGCGTGGTTGGCACTGCACTCTCTGCATCTTTATCTCCTTCTTGAAAGGGAGAGGTGAAACTAAACAAGACCGCGCCACTCTGAAACAGAGTGCATTATTGAAAGAGGACTTGAGCATCCACAAGAGCGCTGACACATCCTGCACACACATCACTCTGGCAAGAGAGCAGAAAGAAGAGAAGAGGGCAGGTGAAGAGAGCGGTGAGATCCGCGAAGGAGAGAAGGTGCAGCAGCGAGCTGCAAGAGTCTGCATTCGCGTAAGAGGGAGAGTCGGGAGGACGGCTAGCTAACACAGAGGCGTGGTGAAGGAGGAAGAAGGAGTTGCAGCACCGAGGTTGGAGGCTGCCACCGCACGTCTTCTCAAGGCGAACAAAATAATTTTTTTTGAGGGCTTTCTCTTATAAATCTTAGTTAGTAAAGCTGTGACAACAAACTGTGCGAGACAAACGAAAAAAAAAGGGGGAAAGTGAAAAGAGAGATAAAGGAGGAAGAAACTATAAACGAATGAATATTCTATATCAAGAGACAGTGCACGGCAGGTGAAGAGAAGATGCGAAAGAGGGTGCGGACTGCTGTCAAATTAACTTTAAAAGAGTGAAGAGGTCGTAAAGTGAACCTTCCTTCCTCAAAAAAAAAAAATTGGGGTACAAAAACGAGTCCGTCCTGTGCCCCTCTCAAAAAGCTGTGGGAGAGGTTAGCAGACAGAAAAAAAAAAAAAAAAGCAGCAAGCACATAAAACAAGAAAGCAGTTGCGGCGTCAGTGGTCACCTCCAACACGCGTCGACAATCAGTGCTAAAAAGCACGAGCGCTGACAGTGGGGAGAATGCTCGGAGTGAAAAAAGTAGGAAAAAAAAAAAGAAAGAAACTAACTCTTGGCTTGGTTGGAAATTGAGAAAGAGGAAAAGGAATTGAAAGAAAGACAACAAAAAATGGAAATACCCACCACCTAGTTCGTTCTAGTTGAGGCGGAGTAGATCAAAACAATCGAGGAACCGGGAATGTGTCACAAAAACACAGTGAGAAATTTAGATGGCGCTAAGGAAGAGTAAAGCAGAACAAACGATGGGACTAAGAGTTAGAAAAAAAAAGGTTGAATTTATACGTGAGGGAGCGTAGAACTCGCGTGTGGTAAGTAGAGGAGAATACGAAAAAGAAAGAGAGAGAGCAGAAAGGCATTTAGCGATAAAAATGTCGGAGGGTGGGTCTCGGTGCTTATGCAACAAGGCGAGTGCGGCGCGACGGGCCCGATACATCGACAGCGCGTTGCCATCACCTCCAGCACGCTACGCGTCGCGCTCGGAACGCCCGGGGAACGTCACCAGCACAAAGGGTCCAGAACCACGACGCGAATAGAGCTCCAAGGTGAAGCTCTCGGTACGGTTCACGTTGTGGAAGCCGCCGTGCACGTTCAGCCAGGCAATGATGTCGAAACCACCTCTCAAGGCGGCGAGCCTGTCGTCCTCGTCATTTTATTGTCAGCAAGAGACGACACAGACTCAGGCAGCCGTGCAGAGCATCAAGACGCTCCACAGGACAGTCTCTCACATCCAGATTCTGGGAGAGACGGCGCGCCGGTCACACCAGCGAGGCTCCGGAGGTGGTGGTTGGCACTCCACATCCACAAAGTGGAGTAGGGGACAGTCCGCCAGGCCGCTGACATCACGCAGGTCGCACCTGCTCGCCTCAAGATGACGCAGGGACGGCGATCCGCGGAGACCCGAAAGGCTGGTGAGCCGCGCGTTGGATTGAAACGACAAAGACGGAGAGGCACGGGCAGCGGCTAAGGCCGCTCAGGTCCTCCCAACCCGCAGTCCTCCGCAGCCAACACCGCCAGATGCGGCGCTCCTCCAATCTCGGAGAGACGCCGCAATCTCCGGCAGCGCAGAGAGGTGAAGCTCCCTGAGCGACGGGAGCGGCTTCCAAACCCGCCACGGACTCCAACCCGCACTCCTCCCACGCACGCACCAAAGAAATCGCCAGCCGACAAACGCGGAGAAGTCGCGGAACTCGGTGAAGCCCACCAGCTCCACCTCCTCCACCCCCATCCCCGCAGCTGCCCTCAGCGCAGCACGCACCGCCGACGCAGAGGAATGGTCGTCGGGCGCCGCCGTGCACCTCAGAATAAGCCTTCTCACGTTGACAAACGCAAGAAGCCTTCCGAGGACGGTGTCGCGGCGCTCGACGCACCACGCTGACGCGTCCACCTCGACGCAGAGCGTCGCCACACGTTGTATCTCTGCTTTAGAGAGCACGCCGAGCACGGCGACGTTGGTGTCGTCGACGGACAACGACCAAGGCAGCCCGCACCGACGTGCCCACCACAACGACAACGTGAATGACGTGTAGGGCGGCTGCTCGGTAAACTCCGGCAGCTGGTACTCCAGACGAGAGTCCGGAGCCGCCACCACACCGCCGCGGAAGCCGTAGCCGTGCGAGCCTACCAGCGCCTCCGTGTCGAGGCGCAGCTGTGGGCTCACAGCAGCGAGCGTGTCGCGGGTGTGCTGCAGGGTTTCCTGCGGCACAAAGCTCATCACCTGAGCCAGCCCGTCCGCTGGTAGGTAAGAGAGGGCGGTGCGGACGTCGCCAGCCACGGGAACTTCCCCGAGGGAGAGGCACAGATCGACCACGTGCGCGGCGTAATCGGACGCCATCCTGTTCGTGGTGGTGAGATCCATCGTGGACGTGTGTGATGCGAGGAGGCAGAAAAGCGATTCCTGGTGCTGTTGCTTTTGTTTCTTTCCGTGGTAGTCGCGAATGAGAAAGACGAGAAGTGAGGTGCGCACGGAGAAAAAGAAGGACAGGAAAGCTTCGCTGTGTCGGCGTGGGTTGCTTGCTGCTGAGGCGGGTGTCTTGCTGCTGGAGGCTGAAAAAAAAAAGCGACACACCGTGTTCAGAGAGGAAAGAGGAAGAGTAGGAAAGATGGTAGTGAGAAAGATTAACAGAGAAAAGGAAGAACGCTAATAGATGTGCGTGAAACACGACGGCGCTGTGTGTGGCTCATCGCACGCACTGCAGAGAGCATGACAGCAGTCCTTCGCTTCGATCAAGCGAAGAAGATACTCTACAAGACCCAGCTCCGTGAGTTCGCACACCTTTACGCCACCAACACGCTCTACTTAACCAAAAAAAGCACACGCTGCCTTTCGACCGCCAGTAAATATGCACTCCGCTGCGGCAATCATCCCAATAAGAAAGAGAACCCCTCACAAACATCTCCACGCACATCACCGCTCTCTCCACCCCAAATTCTTTTTTTTGTGTGTTGCTGAATAGCTTTGGCCGACAAAAGTAGATGTACAACAGGGTTCGGCAGGTTGCTCAACAGTGACCTGTATGAGAGGCGTTGAGATGGAAAAGCAATGTATATTTCCCGTTTCCTTTTTTTTGTCCATTACGTAGCACGCCCGCTACACTAATACGTCTCGTTGACACACCTCGCCCATCACCTTCCACCACCAAGCGTGATGAGATCTCTAAGAGAAGAAAAGTGGACTGCCAGGTTCGCCTCCTTCGCTGCTCCGCGGTACTTGAAGGGAGCGTTCGGTAGCCGCATCCCTTCAGGCTCGAGCCTCGGCAGTGTTGGTGTGCCTTAGATCGACGACCGCGGCCCAGCAAGTCCACATTCTGAGTCGATAAAAAAGGAGTTTCATTAGTAAGAGAAAAATAATAGAGGGAAGAGTTAAGTATATGAAAGAGCCTCGTTCCGTCACTCTATCTGTATCGCCTGGCATTGCGGAAACAAAAAGTTCACTTTTTTCTTTTCCTGACTGCGACTCTAGCGAGGGCAATTCACACATACACACACACACATCCGCTAAAGCACTAGGAAAGCAAGGAACGTGGAGGAAAGCACCGAGAAAGGAAAAAATAACTCACTTTTGTGTATGGTTGTATATGCGGGTTTTATTTTACCAAAAAATTAAAATCTGAAAAAAGAAAAATACACACTTCAAGCAGCAGCTCAAAAAACTCGACAGTGACATTTGGTAAAAGAAAAACAGAGGCGGGCTTGGAAAGTCAAATAAACGCTGTAGAGTCGTTGTTGTGTGCTTGTGTGTCTTTTATTTTTCCCCGGTTTGTCGGAAGTGAGGCGACTAAGCAGTTGAACCCGTGACTTGAGTGGGGTTATACTGCTCCATTCGCTTACGCTCAAGCGCCGGCTACGGGTACAAAACAGAGGGACTGTGCCGATATATAACAAAGAAGATGAAGCACTGATCCATTTTTTAGAAAAGGCAGAAAAAAGCATTCGGAAGAAAAGTGTGTCGTCCGCAGCAGTATCGCGCACCAACGAAACAGTGTGCCACACCAGTTGCTGCTTTCGACGAACAACAATGATGAGACCGAGATGTAAGAAAAACGAAAACTTTACCTTCGTGACAGTCGCCCTACATCGCCGCACCCACGGACGACAGCGAGGTGTACCAGCGACGGGTGTAGGACAGGTACGACGCCGCACCACTCAGCACACCAGTCACCGCGCACACGGCGGACGAAACAAGCGACGGCGTTGACGACGGCTGCTCTGGGAAAGACGGCACTGGTGGCGCCACTTCTTCTTTATCCTCCACCATTGTCTCAGGCGTGGCGGTTTCCGCGTCGCTCTCGGAAAGGTCCTCGTCCCACTTGTACCACGTATAGTTGGTGGGGACCGCGAAAACTGAGCCGGCCGTCGTCGTAGAGCCGTTGTCCGTGCTGCCAAACGTCATGAGTACGGAAAGAGTAAAAACAAGAAGAAAGTGTGTATTTACTGAAGTGTCGTGTTTTAGAAAAAAAAGACGGAAAACAGAAGCGTTGAGAGGGCTGTGGAGTCGCTTAAACACCTATGTGTCACTCTGGAGACAAGAAAAGTAAGAAGAGAGAGAAGGGGAAAGTGGGTCGGGTTTGTGAAAAGCATCCGTCTATTGTGCGTGAGACTCTCTGTAACAGTGCAGAACTTTTTTTTTTCCGCAACCGAAGTCACCAGAAGATACAAATAGCGCCACCTGATGTCTTGCAATTTGACCGTGTTACAAAAAGCCACACCTCTTTGCTCTGTCCTCTCATCGAACGCTTTCATCCGGGAGCTGTTCGACACCGCAAAGAGTGCAGTCGCCACCACTGACAATGCAAAGGTCCTCTGCCCTCCGCCAGCGGATCGCGCAACGTCTTCCGCTCACCAGTTCTCGCTTAATTGAATGATTTTTTTTTTTCGGCTGGAACAAGCCAAGAGTAGCTACTCTGCCTCTGCGCATATGCCATTTCAAGTATAAATCCGAAGTAGCACACGGAAGAGCCCCGACGAGTCGTACAAACACAGTCGAAACCGTGCCCCTCGATCGCCCGCGGCGCAGCCATCGTGACTTGCTCGAAAGCTTTTTTTTTCCGAATTGCCACTGTCGTCTCACCTGGCCACAGCACTCCGGCTTTTACGACGTGTGTGTAAGTCGATGATTGTAGGTGTACGTGTGCTCTTCAGGACCTCCAACTCCGACACCCTTTCCCACAATCCACCCTGGGAACGCTCTCTCCGCGAAGAGCGAGCAAGAACTCAAGATGAGAAGAGGGAAGAGGTAGAGAAGTTGCCCATGAAGGAGCTCAATATCCACACAAGCACAACGCACACACACAGCCTTCGTATACATAAAAGTGGCTCTCCGGTAGAAACGCCTAGTGGTTTTTTTTTTCTCATTTGACCAAAAAAAAAAGGAGGAGGGAGATAAAAAAAAAATACAAAAAGAAAAAAACAGCGTCTAAAAAGATCTGTTCGTTACAGCGTAAATGAAGAAGAAAGGAAAGGAAATGAGGGGAAGAATTGGGAAAAGGGAGAGGAAGAAAGCGCGTCGATGCACCAACCACCCTACTCCCTTTTCTCAAGCTCTCTATAATGATTTGCTATGAGTGTCGGTAATGCTCCTGCCTCCCCGCTCGAACTCGCCCTCCTCCTCGACGGTGGCGTCCTGGTACTGCTGGTACTCCGACACGAGGTCGTTCATGTTCGACTCCGCCTCCGTGAACTCCATCTCGTCCATGCCCTCGCCGGTGTACCAGTGCAGGAAGGCCTTGCGGCGGAACATGCCCGTGAACTGCTCGCCCACGCGGCGGAACATCTCCTGGATGCAGGT
Organism: Crithidia fasciculata; assembly: GCA_000331325.2. Lineage (NCBI taxonomy): Eukaryota > Euglenozoa > Kinetoplastea > Trypanosomatida > Trypanosomatidae > Crithidia > Crithidia fasciculata. The sequence goes on from AODS02000195.1 coordinate 16,948, forward strand.
GTTGTTGCCGATGAACGTCACAGACATCTTCAGGCCCTTCGGCGGGATATCGCAGATGGACGACTTGATGTTGTTCGGGATCCACTCGATGAAGTAGCTGGAGTTCTTGTTCTGCACGTTCAGCATCTGCTCGTCCACCTCCTTGGTCGACATGCGGCCGCGGAACAGCGCCGACGCCGTCAGGTAGCGGCCGTGGCGCGGGTCCGCCGCCTGCATCATGTTCTTCGCGTCGAACATCTGCTGCGTCAGCTCCGCCACGGACAGGCCGCGGTACTGCTGCGAGCCGCGGCTCGTCAGCGGCGCGAAGCCCATCATGAAGAAGTGCAGGCGCGGGAACGGCACCAGGTTCACCGCCAGCTTGCGCAGGTCGGAGTTCAGCTGGCCCGGGAAGCGCAGGCAGCACGTCACGCCGGACATCACAGCAGCCACCAGGTGGTTCAGGTCGCCGAACGTCGGCGTCGTCAGCTTCAGCGTGCGGAAGCAAATATCGTACAGAGCCTCATTGTCGATGCACATCGACTCGTCGGAGTTCTCCACCAGCTGGTGCACCGACAGCGTCGTGTTGTACGGCTCCACCACCGTGTCCGACACGCGCGGCGACGGGATGACGGAGAAGGTCATCATGATCCGGTCCGGGTACTCCTCGCGCAGCTTCGAGATGAGCAGCGTGCCCATGCCGGAGCCCGTGCCGCCGCCCAGCGAGTGCGACAGCTGGAAGCCCTGCAGGCAGTCGCAGCTCTCCGCCTCCTTGCGGCACACGTCCAGCACGGAGTCGATCAGCTCCGCACCCTCCGTGTAGTGGCCCTTGGCCCAGTTGTTGCCGGCGCCGGACTGCCCAAAGATGAAGTTGTCCGGGCGGAACAGCTGGCCGTAGGGACCCGCGCGCACAGAGTCCATCGTGCCCGGCTCGAGGTCCATCA
>AODS02000196.1:0-17694 GCA_000331325.2 Crithidia fasciculata
CACGACGGAACATAATTGCTATACCTGGTTCTTTGTTTTCCTCTTTTCTGAGCTACAAACTAATTTCCTCTCTTTTTTTCTGTTCTTTGGTCTAGTCGCTGCTTTTTATGGCAAAAAAAAAAGAATATATGTGTCGCGAAAAATGCCAAAAAACAGTACGAGGAAGATGAAGAACAAGAAGAGTGAAAAAGAAAGAGAAGTACATTACAAATGAGAGGGCAGCAATGCTTCCTCTGTGCAATTCGCAGCTGGCATTTCTTAGAATTAATACATCATGGAAGGCCCTGACGGGAAATATGGTCTGCAACGGAGCGATTTCAGAATCGGCCAACAGAAAAAAGCACTTGTTTTTTTTTCTGATAGGGCCATTATTTGCCAAGGAGGAGAGCAGCAACTGAAAGCACCGTTTTTTATTTATTTATTTTGTTTATCCTGCGAGTGACTTTTTCTCTCCAGTATAATTTTTTGTAGTTGTTGTTAATAGCGAATGCGAGCGAAGGCAAATAAGAAAAAAAAGCACTTTGTTGCCCCAACACTGTGCATAATACTGAAAGAAATAACACGGGAACTATAGTGTTGTCGGTGCGCACGTAGCGGTAGGTAGAAAAAGGAAAAACATTACAGGAGACGCGACTAAGCACCACTACCTGGTCACTTGATCCTTGTGCGGACATCCAGCTCTCATTTCCCTGACCCTCTTTCAATGATCAAGGAAAAAGAGACAGCACTCCTCTTGTCGTGATTGTTAAACAAGCAACAGTCCGCTACTAAGGTTTCCCTTCACTGCGGACACGTATTGTGTTAAACCAAGCAAAAGGCATACAGCCGGTTATTATTGCTACTATTATTTCTTGCACAACTCGTCGACCTAAGCAGCGCAGTGCAAGGGTAACTATTCTGTTTTCTTTTATTTTTTAGGCGAGTTCTGACCATTATCAACGAGGTGCAAGAGAGAAAACACGCCGCATTTTACAAGGCAAGAGTCGCGAAAGAGAATTATCTGCGATGTGGCAAGCGCCTCTCACAATTTCCTCTACAAGGGTTAAATTGGCAAGCCTTACCACACCTTCAGGCAACCAGTCTCAAGAACAACACAAGAAGAGGCTCTGAGTGGACATGTTCGCTTTAAAAAAAAAAATCTCCTGTGTTGATCAAGTATATATTCGGCAAGGCGCCGCATCTTACTGCCGAGTTGGCAGTTGAATTCTGCACGACACTTTCCTAAAAAAATAAAACGGAGTAGAACTTGCCCTCGACAATATTCGAAACTTAGGGTAAGACTTTGGAACCTGCAGAAGCCCGTAATTTGAGATCGAAAGCTCAGCTGCTTCTCCTATCTGATCCATTGGGCACCGCACTTCAACACCTGACAAGAACGCTACCAAATGCGAAAAAGAAAAAAAAGGGCGAGGCAATTCCTTAGTGCATTGCTACCGAGCAGCTCAATCTCTTGAGCCATTCAACCACAATCGTTTAGGGCACGAGCGACGCAGTAGCTCGAAAAGAAATTACCTTGCTGCAGGACAAGCTAACGACCAATGTCATTGGGTCGCCTAGCTACACCACAGTAGACTTTCTCATCTCCCCTACAGACTGCTTTCCATGTAGTCCGCCTGTAATGCAGGAACAAAACACGCTGGCGGGATAAAGCGAAGAAATGAAACGCAAATCAAAACAAAATGCTCATTTTTTTTTTCACAGCAAAAGCGTGAAATACAAGCTATACGTTAACGTCAAACGGGCCCGTGATACATAAAAAACGCACTAGTGAGAGCGAGACTGAAAATACCGATGAGCTCATCAAGGCAGCTCCAGCGATTGCAAATCTCGTTCGCCGGCTGACAGGGTTTTTTTTGAGGCTCTGCTAGACAAAAAAAGCTGCCCTTTGCGCACGCGACTTCTTCTCCCTAAACGCACTATGTTAAAATCTTGCAGCCTTCTCTACATTCATTTATTTACTCAGTTACGCCTTGCAGAGAATTCACGCCTTTAGAAGAAAAAGCCTAAACATACGAGCATTTGGCCCGCCTGTGCTACAAACAGTCAGGAAGTCAAGACTTTATCTTACACCCGAAGGTAAAATCCATCATTTATCTCAGTTTCCAGAAGCAAATTAAACTGACCGTTTGTCCCTCTCCTTTCACGAACAGAATGTAAGCTGAAAGCGCGTGTACCCTGCGGCGTCGCACATAAGCACAAACTCACACGCAGAAAACAAACAAAAACGACAAAAAAAAAAAGACAAGCTTGGCAGACTATGGCCTTTCCTAAGGTCTGGTCGGTAAGCAAATCTAAGGCCTCAGCCTGGCTCTGTTGCGCATCACAAATCTCCTGCAGGCCTTCATCTTTCCCTTGACACAACTCTCAGATACGTGCATGGGTAACGTATTTTGTCGACCCTGCGTTCATAGCGTACGTACCACAGCGTTCTGCCCACTGCTAAGCAACACATTCATTTTTGTTTCAGGAACACAGAGCGCACAGCCTTAAAATGGAGAGCACCGCCGTAACTCGGCACTTCGGACGGAAAACAGAAATTCTATCTCGTTTTCTGTGCGCAACGAAGCACACGCGCAACAGCGGGACAGAAAGACAAAATATAAACAACTCTTTTTTGTTTAACGGACTACACTGGTTTTGTGCCGAAGATGGCATCACAACAGCAAATCCCCACAAAGCAATCCAATAGCAATCCTTTCAAACTGGCGTACTTTAACTGGAATCTCTTCCAAGTCCAACTGCATGCTTGTCGGGAAACAGAAAAAAAAATAGGATGGCATTTCACCGTCAAATTCATCGCAGTGCGAAGAAACGGAGTAAAACAAGTCCGTTTTTGAACCTGACATCTGCCTGGTATTCATGTCGGGCCGATGACAGGAATTGATATATGGTCAAACACGCTAAAACTTGTAATCGGCAAAAGCGACTTCTGGCAACCGGTTGGCTCACGGGAGTCAGCGAATTACTGCGCGTGTAAGTGAGACACGACGTTTTTAGGCTCAGTAAAAGTAAATTGAAAACCTGTAAAAGGCACGAGTTTTTGTTAAAACTAAAAGAAGCGCTTATTATTGTCTCTCCAATCGAAGCTGTTCCTAGAAAAAAAAAATCTGCCTTCAAAGTGCTAATTGATTGATTGTATTCTCGAGCGTGGTGCTTGCGCAGATGTGCCACCTATGGCAGAGCATGGCGATTTACTTGCTCTCATGGAAGCATTTCCGCGGCCCTTCGGGTTTATTGCTAATCCGCTGCTGAATAGTGGTCGATAGAAGCGGCATATGCGTCAGCTTTGATATAAGCCGTCTCGCGCTGAATATGCTCAATCTGAAAATAAGGATAGCTAAAAAGGTATTTCTAACTTGTCGCTACCGAAACATACCAGCTGCTCATCAGCCATAGGCGCTGAACAGTGCATGTGAGCTGCGAGTTGTGCTATGACAGGCACTCAGCCACCGTGAGAAAAGTCGGCAGGCAAAATGCAACAATTACGTCTAAGCGCTGAATAGGAGTTTAGGTCGTGTTTGGGGGGCTGCAACTGACCACTTTTTTAATTGGCGATTTCGTAGTCCGGCTTGCGTGACCGCGCCTTTATTGAGGCTGATGTATCGCACTGTTTTGTGTTGCTCGCGCAATCAGGGACTTTCACAGCAGTAAAATTCCCCCCCCCCCTCTTAATGTCGAGATACCAATAACAAATGAAGTGGCTAAGGGTATAATTACGTAAAGAGAGAACTGTCAGCATTGTTGCTTTAACATTTAATTTGTGCGTGAAGAGGTAGGTGATGATTCAGGTAAGAAAAAAAAGTCAGTTTATTGTTGTCCGACAGAGAATAAAAAAGGTTATGTTAGCACTAAAAAATACTTTGCATGCCAATTTTACTAAAGAACACACTTTCGATATCCAAGGTATTGATGCCGCGTTGCTGAAAGTTTGATGGCCGCGCTGATTTGCGTTGCTCTCCGGTTTTTTTCCAAACTCATTTGAGTAATGAGCCTCACTGAGTATTTTTTCCTTTCCGATTGCAAGCACCTCTTTCGTAGCAATGCATATTGTTGGTCAGCAAGCACTTTGTCATTTGTTAGTTTCTGCTTGTCTGTGCGCATCAAGCGTATGCAAAATCGGGGCAAACTTTTTACCTGTAAAGAAAAGAAAGAGATGTATTTCCGTGCAACTTCGCACTGCGACTAAACTAGGCGAATCCTGTTGTTGTGCTTTTCTGGCAACTGCACAACTCATCTGACAAATTCTAATGGAAAGTAGTAATTGGACTCTCCTGTGACTTTAATTACTAGCGCACCATTAAAATTGATTGCCAGGTACGAACAGGAAAAATTTTTTCTCCCTTGAGTGTTACGTGTGCTGCCAAAAAAATGTGCAATTCTAGTTCGAATAGATAAAAGGACTTTTTGCTCGTTTCTTCTTTGCGGCAGACTTCCCTTCCAGCCATAGCTGTACCACAGTTTCGGCCAAAAGAAAAAACGGAGAGCAGCACTTCAAAAATTAAAGTTAAAATAGCAGTTCTCAATGTTGAACTGTTGACATGTTAATATTACATCTCTGTTCCATTTTTGTTTTCCTGCTTTGCGGATCTTGAAAGAAAAAAACGCCTTTAGGTCAAGTCTTTTTGTTTCCTATGCTGTGCGCCTTTGTCAATGTCGGCCTGCATATTTTCCGTGTTTTTGTTCTTTGGCTTTTGTCGTTCCTTGTAATTGCACGTTTTTTTTTTTTTTGCTTCCCTTTGGACGTGTTGCAATTTTGAGACCGCAGTCAATGGACCTCCGACTGGACTCGCCTAGAGCTGACTAAAATTCTCCCAATTTTGTGTTGTCTCGACTGGACACTGCTTTGGAAAACAATTTTTGTTCATTTTGGCACGTGCCGAATTTTGCTAGACGTGCATTGATGTACCCAGATAATGGGACTTCTAGTATTTATAAAAATAGACGATTTTTCGAGGAAGACTGATTTTAGATGCACTCATCTTTGAGGTAGAAGGTGATAGCAGTGTGTCGTGTTTTACTGCGCCAAAATACTTTTCAGTTTACTTTTTTTTCTCTTGTGGTTGTTACTCGAGTCCGCTGCTCAGCGATGAGCACGCCGCTTAAAGCAAACTTCGCTCAGCTCCGCAATCATTAGCAAGCAAGAGAGAAGCGGCGCAGCCTGTCTGTTTTCGTCTCTTCACATCGAAATGCGCTTCACTAGTAATTCTGTGGTATGACAGTCCAACTCTCCCGTTATGCGAAAAGGAAAGAAACTACGTCGAAATTCGCGGAAGGATAGGTGGTGCATTGAGAGAGGCTGATTCTTATCTTTAAATTTGTTTTTCCGCCTCCAAAATGCAAAGCGAGAGAGGCAAATAAAAAAAAAAATTGGGCGTTGTTCTGCAAATAAATTCGTGAATCACTTTCATCTCAGCATTTACATAATACTCTGTATTGGCGCACGGAAGTTTTAGCGCGACACCGGCAGTGCGTTTTATTTTTGCATTAATTTCTCCTCTCAAATTGGTGTGCGAGAGTGGCTATATTTGACCACAATAATATTTTTTTTTTCCTTTGAGGCAGTTGGGTTTGCCTTCCGAGAACAACAAACCTTTTTTTTTTCTACTTAAGTGTTTTGTGTGTCGCCTGTTGATGTGCAGCTGCAGTGTACGCTTGTCGAAGAAAAAGTCAATTTGGACCGTTAAAAAAACGACTGACAGCTTTTGAGTCGCGATCATTTCAAAACTGTGCTCTTTATTGTACTGAACGCAAGGTGTGCTCATTATTATTTTCTTTAGCCGAGGTGATTCTCCGCGTTGTTCGCTCCTACAAAACTATCAACGCTTTATATCTCTTGCTCTTGACTTAGCTGCTTTCTTTAAACCACTTTCAGCTTGTAGTTAAACGACCAAAAAAAATGGAAACACCTTTTTTTCTCGCAGGTGTTAACATATTGCCTATCATCATTTTCACTTTTAATATCAGTTAAATCAGGGGAAGCCATGATCATATTTTCGCCTGTTCAGCGTTCTTTAAAGTTTGCCGATACTGATAGTCAGATTGTGGAGCTTTTTGTAAGCTAAGACGTGTATCAAAATATTCAAAAAAAAAAAGCACTGATTTCTTTCATTACACAAGTGGAACGCAATTGCTTTTTTGGTTTTTAAAAGAAAAAAGTTGCTTTTATCTTTTCTCAAAAAATTGAATACAGACAGCAATGAGAATATGCTGTATAGACTGCCTTTGCCTTTTTGATGGAAATAGTGCGTTTTCTAAATGACTATTCGAGCGCTGTTGTAGTCCTGCATCTTTTGTTCTCCAGTACAGCGGCAGGCGAAAGAAGGTAAAGTAATGGTCTTGTCTCAAGCGTTTACCAAATTGACACGTTTCCTCTATTCTTTGTTTTTTTTTTTTAATCTTCCGTAGTAGTAAAGCGATAGCAAGTTTCTCTGCACATTTTGCTGCGGTGCAGCAGTGTAACTTGCAGATACCGCTTAGGTTGCGGCATATGATGGCGCTGGGCATCACTCTTTCTGTTTTCCCTTGCAGCTGCTTTTTTCTTTTTAGTCGGCGCAGGACGGTAACAATGCAACTTTATTTTTCCGGCCTGAAATAGATGTTGTTGGAACTGCTGAAAAAGTTTGCGCTTGGAACACGGAGAGGAACATTTTGACCACAGCTTTAGATAACCGGACCAGGTGTGTAACTTTGGCACTTAACAGCCATGAAGTTACTTTGTTGTGCATTGACAGGTATATATTTTTCTCTGAACAGTTTATTGCATGTAGTCCTAACCGCTTTTCACTTGATTCTGCTTTCTCTTCAAGTCTCACTGGATGTTGAAAACTGCTCTTTTTCTTAGTTGAAGGCCAAGATGTGCTATAGAGCAACAACAAAAAATTGACATTTCCATAAAGTATTCGAGATGTGACAGTAGCGTCTCTCTCCTTTTTTCTTTAGGCAAGAAGCTAAGCGTCTGAATTTGGAGAATTGTGTTAATTGAAAGCTCAACTTTGCCCTTCGTTGACCACACGCTCGACTGCACTTTTGCCAGTGAGTAGCGCTTTCTGAAATTAATTACGTCTGAAGGTCTTCATTTGACATCGTATAAACTTTAACGTTTTTGCGAACAACATATGCATATTAAAGTCCTTACAATTCTCTTTCACTCTATCTGCCCTTTTGCGCTTTCAGCTGCAAATTCAATTAATCTACAACTCACATTTTTACGGGAAAGAAAATTAAACTGGATTTTTATCTTCAAGACAAGCAAAAAGGAAAATGTGCGCGAGAAGACAGACAGAAGTCTGAAGGCAGGTCTCAGCTTCCACTTTTAACAGTAAGTATTTAATACGATCACTTTAAATCGAATAGAAGAAGTAAATCCGACTCCTTTCTGATATTCTTCTTCTCGCAGAAAGCAAAAAAAATACGAAACTCACCGCAAAGCCGTTTCTTTCCTACTACCGATTGCAATCGCGTAGTACTCACACAACACATCGACGTGTGCCGTCAACTCTTCTGCAATAAAGAAGTGTGCCTCTCATCCTATGAGTACCGAACGGTGGCCCAGCTTTTTTCCTCCCAAGGGAGCGAGCCCCGACCCGCGCGTGTACGACCGGTGCAGCTTCAGCTCGGCCCTGCAGTGGTGGTATGGCAACGCGCACCTGGTGGTGAAGGGGGAGACGACACCGTCTTTTGGCTTCTTCGGGTCCTTCTTCCGACGCTGCGAGGACGAGTGCGCCACGCCAACGTCGGTGTTCCACGACGCGTGCACGTGGGCACTGGTGGACCTGCGCAGCGAGAAGTACTACGCTGACAGTGTGCTGGACCCCGATGCGGTGGCGCAGGTGCGCAAAGGGCTGGACCCGGAGGTGACGGGGCGGCGTCCGGAGCACGTGCAGAGTGCGCTGCTGGAGCTGGTGCGGAAGGGCCGACTGCCGCGACCGGACCACGTGATGAAGAGCGCTGCGGTGTACACGGAGGAGCCCTTTGGGATCGCGATAGAGAACCACTGCGAGCTGCGCACAGAGCAGGACGGCGCGACTCGGCGCTACACATTCGTGATGCAGAACCACGCCGACAGAGTCGCGGTGCACGTGTGCCTGGAGGCGGAGGGCGTGCCGGTGCTGCAGGGCCGCGACGGGTGCGTGAATGGGATGTACTACTACTACTACCCGTCGATGCGTGCGTCGGGCTACGTGGAGGTGGACGGGGTGCGGCACGAGGTGACGGGCACGGGATGGTACGACCGCGAGTTCGACGGCGCGGCGACCAAGGCAAGCCAGGACGCGCAGTTCAGCTGGTCGTGGCTGTCGCTGCAGGCGGCGAACAACTCGCAGGTGAGCGTGTGCCACGTGACGGAGGGTGCGGCGCAGGCGACGCGGAGCATGACGATCGTGCTGACGCGGCCGGACGGGACGCGCGTGCTGTGCGAGGACGGCGAGCTGGATGTGACGGAGACGTGGACGAGCACGGTGACGTTCATGAGCTACCCGGTGGCGTGCCGGATCCGCGCGGCGGCGATCGGGCTGGACGTGCCGCTGCGCGCTGCGTTTGCGGCGCAGGAGTTCGGCACGGTGGTGGTGAGCGGCGCGGGCTTCTACGAGGGCGTGATGGAGGGGACCGGCGAGGTGGACGGCGTGGCGGTGACGGTTCGCGGCTTCCTGGAGCACAAGCGCAGCGCACCGCCGTACGCGAACACGCCGGAGCTGCTGCGGTGCGTCGGCGCGTACGTGCACGACACGCTGGTGGAGGCGTGCCCGCTGCAGGCGTCGGATGCGTGGGTGGAGGAGAACATCCTGGGCCGGCACTGCACCGGCCGTGGCGTGCCCACCGACATGCTCTGCCGCATCCTGTTCGAGCCTGCGCGCTTCATCATCGACCGCGGCGGCAAGTCGTGGCGCAGCCTGATCCTGGTGAGCTGCTGCAACGCGCTGTCGCGCCAGCACTTTGACTGCCGCCGCTACATCGCGGTGGCGGAGCTGCTCCACGTGGGCTCGCTGATCATCGACGACATCCAGGACGACTCCGTTGTGCGCCGCGGTGGTGAGTGTGCGCACGTGGCGTACGGCGTGGGGCCCGCGATCAACGTTGGCTGCGCGTGCTACTTCATGGCGGTGCAAGCTGCCGGCATCCAGGACCTCCCCGACGCGAAGGCGGCGAAGATCTACAAGCTGTACTTTGACGTGCTGATTGCTGGCCACGCCGGTCAGGGTCTCGACATTCACGGCCTGGACTACCTAATGCCTGATGCCGTGCAGAGCGGCAACGCGACGCCTCTTTTCGACGCGCTGGACGCCATCCACACCTACAAGACAGGTGGTGTGGTGTCTTTCATGTGCTCGATGGCGTGTGTGTTGTGTGACGCACCGCCCGATGTTTCTGCCGCGATGGAGAGCTTTGGTGTGGCACTGGGGCTTGCCTTCCAGGTTGTGGACGACGCGCTGAACGTGTCGGGCTTTGAGGGCGACCTGAAGGAGGAGGCGGAGGACATCAAGGCCGGCAAGGTGACCTATCCCGTTGCGGTTGCAATGGGCCGGCTGGATGCAGCGGACCGCAAGCTGCTGTGGTCGCTGTTGGCGAGCAAGCCGAAGGAGCGAGCGGATGTGCAACGTGTGGTGGACCTGCTGAGGAAGGTGGACGCTATTGGTGAGTGCCTGCGTATTGCGCAAAGCCGAGTCCACGACACGTGGGATCGCCTCGACCCTCTGCTGGAGGACTCCCTTCCGAAGCTGATGATGCGGTCGGTGTGTCTGCATCTTTTGGGTTGTTGAAGTTAGCTTCGGTGTTACCCTCTAAGCTTTTCTGTAGGTGCATGTGATGGTCATGTGCGTGGTCCCCTTCAATGCAGTTGTTAATGGGGCTGAAGAGATGTTGTGTCTTGTTAGTTTTGAATTGAATTAAACGACTGCGTGCGTTGTGCTTCTTGCATCCTGCTTCGTCACCTGCTTTCGGTCGCAGCGCGACACCGATAGTAATCCATTATAAAAGTACATTATCATATGCTGCTTTGCAGGTGATCTTAGCCGTTTTGTTGCGCTAGACAAGCGCGAAGGCAGCTATGTGAACGCTCGCAGTGCGGTGAGGTGTGCAAGTGCCCTAGATAGTGGAAGAAAAAAAAAACTAAACCACCAATCGCGTTTGGCGTTCACTGCATACCAAGTCGGCGTTGACACTTTTGTGCCGAAGTGGCGTTGTACGTGCATATTGGTACAGCTCTTCTTGTTGTTCTTCAAGCCAAAATGCACGTCAACTTCTCTCTTCGCAACCAAAACTCCCTACTCGTGATGTTCTTTTATTTTCTGTCTTCCAAACACTGCAAGTAAAGTGGTGGCACACTAACGGACATCTCTCCGACCCTTTTTGAGCTGCAGTTGTCATCATAGCAGCGCTTCACACGACGGTCGACAGAAGCTTCCACGCCGTAACAGACTTGGCTCATGGAGGATCAGTGGCCCAGCTTTTTTCCTCCCAAGGGAGCGAGCCCCGACCCGCGCGTGTACGACCGGTGCAGCTCCAGCTCGGCCCTGCAGTGGTGGTATGGCAACGCGCACCTGGTGGTGAAGGGGGAGACGACACCGTCTTTTGGCTTCTTCGGGTCCTTCTTCCGACGCTGCGAGGACGAGTGCGCCACGCCGACGTCGGTGTTCCACGACGCGTGCACGTGGGCACTGGTGGACCTGCGCAGCGAGAAGTACTACGCAGACAGCGTGCTGGACCCTGATGCGGTGGCGCAGGTGCGCAAAGGGCTGGACCCGGAGGTGACGGGACGGCGTCCGGAGCACGTGCAGGGTGCGCTGCTGGAGCTGGTGCGGAAGGGCCGACTGCCACGCCCGGACCACGTGATGAAGAGCGCTGCGGTGTACACGGAGGAGCCCTTTGGGATCGCGATAGAGAACCACTGCGAGCTGCGCACAGAGCAGGACGGCGCGACCCGGCGCTACACATTCGTGATGCAGAACCACGCCGACAGAGTCGCGGTGCACGTGTGCCTGGAGGCGGAGGGCGTGCCGGTGCTGCAGGGCCGCGACGGGTGCGTGAATGGGATGTACTACTACTACTACCCGTCGATGCGTGCGTCGGGCTACGTGGAGGTGGACGGGGTGCGGCACGAGGTGACGGGCACGGGATGGTACGACCGCGAGTTCGACGGCGCGGCGACCAAGGCAAGCCAGGACGCGCAGTTCAGCTGGTCGTGGCTGTCGCTGCAGGCGGCGAACAACTCGCAGGTGAGCGTGTGCCACGTGACGGAGGGTGCGGCGCAGGCGACGCGAAGCATGACGATCGTGCTGACGCGGCCGGACGGGACACGCGTGCTGTGCGAGGACGGCGAGCTGGATGTGACGGAGACGTGGACGAGCACGGTGACGTTCATGAGCTACCCGGTGGCGTGCCGGATCCGCGCGGCGGCGATCGGGCTGGACGTGCCGCTGCGCGCTGCGTTTGCGGCGCAGGAGTTCGGCACGGTGGTGGTGAGCGGCGCGGGCTTCTACGAGGGCGTGATGGAGGGGACCGGCGAGGTGGACGGCGTGGCGGTGACGGTTCGCGGCTTCCTGGAGCACAAGCGCAGCGCACCGCCGTACGCGAACACGCCGGAGCTGCTGCGGTGCGTCGGCGCGTACGTGCACGACACGCTGGTGGAGGCGTGCCCGCTGCAGGCGTCGGACGCGTGGGTGGAGGAGAACATCCTGGGCCGGCACTGCACCGGCCGTGGCGTGCCCACCGACATGCTCTGCCGCATCCTGTTCGAGCCTGCGCGCTTCATCATCGACCGCGGCGGCAAGTCGTGGCGCAGCCTGATCCTGGTGAGCTGCTGCAACGCGCTGTCGCGCCAGCACTTTGACTGCCGCCGCTACATCGCGGTGGCGGAGCTGCTCCACGTGGGCTCGCTGATCATCGACGACATCCAGGACGACTCCGTTGTGCGCCGCGGTGGTGAGTGTGCGCACGTGGCGTACGGCGTGGGGCCCGCGATCAACGTTGGCTGCGCGTGCTACTTCATGGCGGTGCAAGCTGCCGGCATCCAGGACCTCCCCGACGCGAAGGCGGCGAAGATCTACAAGCTGTACTTTGACGTGCTGATTGCTGGCCACGCCGGTCAGGGTCTCGACATTCACGGCCTGGACTACCTAATGCCTGACGCCGTGCAGAGCGGCAACGCGACGCCTCTTTTCGACGCGCTGGACGCCATTCACACCTACAAAACCGGCGGCGCCGCCGGGACGCTGTGTGCAATGGCGTGTGTGTTGTGTGACGCACCGCCCGATGTTTCTGCCGCGATGGAGAGCTTTGGCGTGGCACTGGGGCTTGCCTTCCAGGTTGTGGACGACGCGCTAAACGTGTCGGGCTTTGAGGGCGACCTGAAGGAGGAGGCGGAGGACATCAAGGCCGGCAAGGTGACCTATCCCGTTGCGGTTGCAATGGGCCGGCTGGATGCAGCGGACCGCGAGCTGCTGTGGTCGCTGTTGGCGAGCAAGCCGAAGGAGCGAGCGGATGTGCAACGTGTGGTGGACCTGCTGAGGAAGGTGGACGCTGTTGGTGAGTGCCTGCGTATTGCGCAAAGCCGCGTCCACGACACGTGGGATCGCCTCGACCCTCTCCTGGAGGACTCCCTTCCGAAGCTGATGATGCGAACATTCTGTGCGTACCTGGTAGATCGCAAATTCTGATCGCGGAGGGTTCGATGACGCCACTCAATTTTTTTGAAGTGAACGAGGCGTGCGTAATCTCGTGTCTTTGTTTTTAGGGCACAGAAAAGGGCCCCAACTTAATCGTCCCTTTTGCACGAGTTTGGTGGCTTGGCACCACCATCCTTACTGCTGAACTCTTTCCCGGCTGCCAAGAACCTACCCTTTGATAATGCTAACCCCCTATTGATTTCGTTCTTCTGCCACACTGTGCTCACCGTACACATTTTACTTTCTCGTTACACTATTGTGTTGTAATCTTTCCGAGCATTCTATTTCCCCCTTTTCTTTGTTTTAGGTCTTTTATATTTTGAGTAAACCAGCAGCTCTGCTTCCGTCCTACTTTACGCTTTCGGAGGAGGTGAGTTATCACCTTTTTACACTCGTGTCCTCTCTCTCTTTGAATCTTTTATCGTTGCTATTACCCTTCGAAAAAAAAAAAAACATACAATCTGTGAGGTAAATGGGCCGTGTACACTTAAGACTGGAACTCGTCTTGTGTATTGTGCTACTGCTCGAAGGAGGACAGCTTCTCCTCTCACCTTGGAGGGCTTATAGGGGAGGCCGAGTTGCGTGTTTGCGAAGTAGTTAGATGCGGCTGCGATAGTCACCTATATCCCCTATTGCATTGGCGTGGTGCAAATCCGACCTTCCTCTCTCATTCTTTTTCTCCTCTCCCATCTCTCTCACAACCCCAAAATCTTGTGTGCATTTTCTCCCCCTTCAATGGGCAAACACAACGCGCCTTTACATAATCCAGCTCTCTACATTCCAGCTCACAATGTCCACTGCTAACTCCGCTCCCGCCCCCGTGGCCCCCGCGCCGAAGAAGGCGTCCCGCGAGGACCACGCCAAGCTCGGCTTCTGGGAGGAGTTCATGATCAGCGGTGTTGCCGCCGGTGCCGCCAAGACGGCTGCGGCCCCCATCGAGCGTGTGAAGCTGCTGGTGCAGAACCAGGGTGAGATGATCAAGCAGGGCACGCTGGACCGCCCGTACAGCGGCGTTGCGGACTGCCTGACGCGCACGATGAAGACGGAGGGCGTGTACGCGCTGTGGCGCGGCAACCTGTCGAACGTGATCCGGTACTTCCCGACGCAGGCGCTGAACTTTGCCTTCAAGGACAAGTTCAAGCGCATGTTCAACTACAAGAAGGACCGCGACGGCTACATGAAGTGGTTCATGGGCAACATGGCGTCTGGCGGTCTCGCTGGTGCGGTGTCGCTGTGCTTCGTGTACTCGCTGGACTACGTGCGTACGCGCCTGGCGAACGACACGAAGTCTGCGAAGAAGGGCGGCGCTCGCCAGTACAACGGCATGGTGGACTGCTACATCAAGACGTTCAAGAGCGACGGTCTGATGGGTCTGTACCGCGGCTTCTGCGTGTCGTGCGTGGGCATCATTGCGTACCGCGGCTTCTACTTTGGCCTGTACGACACGCTGCAGCCCATGCTGCCGGTGAGCAACTTCCTGGTGAACTTCATGCTCGGGTGGGTGGTGACGATCGTGTCTGGCCTGATCTCGTACCCGCTGGATACGGTGCGCCGTCGCATGATGATGACGTCCGGCACTGGCAAGAACTACAAGAACTCGTTTGAGTGCTTCGCCGTGTGCGTGAAGACGGAGGGCGTGGCGTCGCTGTTCCGCGGTGCTGGCGCGAACATCCTGCGCGGTATCGCTGGTGCCCTGGTGCTGTCCGGCGTCGACGCGATCAAGCCGTACTACATCGCCGTTCGCGCCAAGCGTGACTAAGTAAGCACTCCGAACGTTGTCCATCTATTTTTGTTTCCTTCTTTGGTGTTGATAGATGGCACGTTTCGCGGTGACTCAGGACCTAGTTTTCTTGGTGTCCTTCGTTGTAGGGCTTGTTCACAGTAGTTCGGACTAAGGGAAATAGAAGAGCCTAAATAGTATCCATATAACCAAAGGAGTGTCTCTTGTTTTTTTTTCCTGATCTACCACTTTTTTTTTCAATTGTTATAAACCCTGAAAACCCAGTGAGTTCTGGCTCTTTTTTTTTCTTGTGGAGATCATAGTAAATGTTCTTTTCTATCTTAATGTCTGAAGACACGAAGTCAATAAAAAAGCAAACACCAATGCGGCATGTTGCTCTCAGCAGCCCTGGCATTTTTTTGTAGTCGATGCTGCGATATCTGCAGTCCAACGGCTAGAGGGCGGTGACTTGGAGTCTCGTTGACCAACTGCGCTTGGCGGTAAAAGGAAAAAAAAAACACACACCAAATGTGCTGGATGATGCATACCGCGGAAAGTATTGAAGTGACTCTACCGGAGAACGGAAGCAAAGCGTATTATGGGCACCCGTGAACCGTGTCAGTGCTCATACTTCTTCTTGGCGTATGCGCGACGTTGCCATGTGTGGCGGTGAGCTGAGAGTTGCAGCGGTGATGACGTCCTTCGAGAAGGGAGCTCCTCACCGGCAACTGAGGCATTACGCTGCTCCTCCCAGCGAGCTGGAGGAAAGAAGACAAAGACTCGAGCACGATGCGCCGCCATCAATCCGAGGGTCTTCACCGTGGCTTCGTTTTGGTTCTTAAAGGTCTTTTCTTTGTAGAGCTGAGGCAGCGCTGACCTCTTCGGCGGTGGCGTCTCGACCCCGTTGCTTCCTCTTTAGTGATACCTGGCTGCCTCTGAATGTATAGTACGCAACAGATGAAGCCGTGGCTTCTCCTCGAGGTTTTCACGCACTTTTCTGCTCTGCTCTTCCACCCTCTCCCATTATTGTTTTTCTTTTCCCCTAAAACATTCTCGGTTTATCTCTCATGCACGTGCATTGGTGTCTGGCTGCCGCTGAAGGTAGCACTGAGAAGAGAACACAAATTTGTAGCGTAGCAGCTTAACAAAACAAGAACAAAACAAATAGCACGCTCCTCTTCCACTGGATTACGTGTCAATGCACACGAACGTCACGCTGCGCGACATTAGTGAGTGGAATAGACCCAACTAGGATGATACGGCGAATATGGCGCCTTTCCCCTGCTCGTAGCGCGCTTTTTCTCTGCCTTGCTGCGCTGGCGGTCGTGCTGCTGCACGCGCCGCCGGTGCAGGCAAGTGCGAGTGTGACGCTTGAGTTTCTCCAGAACTTCCAGAAGCAAATTCCCCAGCTGAAGACTGCGTGGTCCACGAGTGGGTCTGACTACTGCACGTGGCAGTACATCACGTGCAACAAGACAACTGGGTTGGCGAGCCTCGAGCTGTCTGGGGTCGGCTTGGTGGGGCGATACCCACAGGTCAACAACCTTGACGGCTCTGAGATTTTGATCGAGTCCATCAACATGTCCTTCAATCCGAACTTCGAAGCGAGTCTGCGCAGAGATTGGCACAAGCTGTCCTACCTGCGTCGCCTCGACCTCAGCAGCACGCGCACCGATGACGAGCTCCCCAAAGAGTGGGGTGCGATGGACAAGTTGGAGTTTCTCAACTTGAGCAACACCAACCTCGACCACGACATCCCAGATGACTGGAAGGGCATGAACAGCCTCGTCGTGCTCGATCTCCGCAACACCGAGGTGGACGACGTGGACGTGGATAAGGTCGGCGCGGGCATGACAAGCCTCGAGGTGCTGCAGCTGGGGGAGACGAAGATGAAGGAGATACTGGACGACCTGACCTCGCCTCGCTACTTTCCTCGCCTCCGCCTGCTCAACGTTTCGTACCCGCGCGACACCGACACCGAGTATCTCCCCAGCAGCCTCGCCACGTGGGCTTCTGGGCTGGCAAACCTGCAGTACGTCAACTTCGACGGCTTCGGCTTTCGCGGCTGCGTGCCGGACTCCTACCGCACAGTTGGGGTGCTCATGCAGGCCGCACGCCGCGCCAACGCTGGTCTCGTGCTGCGCAGCGACTTGTGCAGGAGCTACAGCTGCTCGTCGCCGACGGAGCTGAGCGATGGCACCAAGACGTTCCTCAACTTACTGCGGTCCAGTGCGCTGATGCAGGGCGCCGCATCGCAGTGGAGCGGCGAGGACTACTGTGGCTGGCCAGGCGTTGACTGCCCGACGGTCTGTGGTGGTGGTATTCGCGTTGACCTTTCCGCGCTGCCCCTCTCCGGCGCCATTCCTGACGTCTTTGACAGCCTCGGCGACTCGGCGGTGCTCATCGACGCCTTTACGGTGCGCAACAACGCGGGCCTGGTGGGTGTTCTGCCCCCGTCCTTCGCAACAGCCCTCTCTCTGGTGCAGCGCGTTGAGCTTTCCTCCCTGGCGCTCATGGGCACCATCCCCGCCGCCTTCGGCTCCGCCCTGCGGTTCATCGAGACGCTCACCATCACCCACACCCGTCTCTGCGGGCCGCTGCCGAACTGGAGCGGCACCTTCGCTCCGCCCCTGCGCTACGCCGACCTCTCCAGCAACCGGATGGGCGGCAGTCTGTCCGCCTCGTGGGCGACGCTTCCACTGCGCAAGGTGGACCTGCGCCGGAACGACTTCTGCGGCTGCGTGCCGCCTTCGTGGCGCGACAAGGCGCTTCTGATGAACGCCCTGCAGGGCTCCGTCGTGTCGGCTGGCATGTCGCCGGCGTGTGGCGTGCTGAACGGCTGCGGCAACGCGAACCAGCAGTGCAACGCCCCTGCCAATGGCTCCACGCCGGACGACACCACGCTGTTCTTGACGACGCTGCGCGATAGCTTCCCCACGCAGTTGGCGAGCTGGGGTGCTTCAGGCAACTACTGCGACGGCAGTTGGAGGGGTGTGAGATGCCAGTGGTCCAGCCTCGGCGCACGGGAAGTGGTTGTGGAGCTGGCGAACGCGCAGCTTGTGGGCAGCCTGCCGAACCTGCCGGCGTCCGTCGTGGGGGCCCGCGTGATGGTGGCCTCCATCAACATGTCCACTAACGCCGGACTCACCGGCAGCCTTCCGGTGTCGTGGGGAAAGCTGAGCTACCTCCGCACGCTGGACCTCAACAGCTGCGTCCTGCAAGGCGATCTTCCGGAGGCGTGGGAGGGAATGAGCAGCCTCGAGACCCTCCTCATCTCCGGCTCCTCCCTGTGCCGCGGACTGCCGAACTGGAAGG
>AODS02000197.1:0-11648 GCA_000331325.2 Crithidia fasciculata
TTTCTGGAAGCACTGCTTCCCGAGCTTTTTCTGGGAAGCACTCCCGACTTTCTGGAAGCAACTGGTCGACTTTCTGGAAGCACTCCCCGACTTTCTGGAAGCACTCCCCGACCTTTCTGGAAGCACTTTCGACTTTCTGGAAGCACTCTCGACTTTCTGGAAGCGACTCCCACTCCGACTTTATTTCTGGAAGCACTCTCCCGCCGGACCCGATTTCTGGAAGCCACCTGGCCCCGACTTTCTGGAAGCACTCGACTTTCGGAGCTTTTCTGGGAAACGCCACTCCTTGGATTCCGACTTTCTGGAAGCACTCCCCGGACCTTTCGGGAAGCACCTTTCGGAAGGTTTCTGGAAGCACTTTCGGACTTTCTGGAAGCACTTTCGACTTTCTGGAAGCACTCCCGACTTTCTGGAAGCACTTTCGACTTTTGTGAAGGCGTTTGGTTTTGAGCTTAGGAAAAAGCCCTGCCCATGGTTTCGGAAATAGGCAAAGGGGTTGTTTCTAGGGAAAAGGACTTTGTCCTTAGCCTATCCCGCCAACCCTTCTTGGCCTTGGAGGAACGGGAAGGCCAAGCGTGCCTATACCCAGGAAGAAACACCAGAGGGCTACTCTCCCCAGGAAGCGAAGCCATGACGAACCGCTTCGGAAAGTTTCTTCTGCTGTTGAGCCATAATTAATCCAGGGAGCAGTGCTGAGCCAAACCTGCCATCCCGATTTCTGCAGTCAAGCAACGCTGCTTTAACTTTAGAATTAAGGGCAGGAAAATGGGACTTGCTGGCTTTCTTCCGAAAAAACGGAATTGTTACCTGGGGATCCTAACAGCACCTCTACTTCTTCTCGGAAAGAGACAGGAAAAACCCTGTGAGCCACGAGCACAGTTCCTCAACGAGCAAAAACCCTCCTCTTCCCCAAAGATCATTTTCATGCCCATTCCTAATCCTACTAATTGCTCGAGGACTCGTCGACGCTTAAAACTCTTCCCGGCGTGATGGCGGATGGTGTTCGGGAAGCGGCCACGACGACGGACAGACCTGAACACGCGGTCCGGTGGTAGGACTTGCAATATCATTTGCTGCTGCGGGGGGTGCTGTTACTTCTCCACCGGCGCTTTCGCGATCCATAGGTCTATTGCGCGCCGCTTCCACGTGTCGCTTCATGTGCGTAGCCGCGACCAATCGTTTGCAGACCGGGCACTCTTGCTTCCCCACAATGCGGACTTTCTCGACAGGTGTGCGGGTGTCAAGAGGGAGCGGCCCATGCAGAAACATGTGGCGCTTGGTGAAAAAGTCGCAGCTGCGAGTGGAGAAGGAGCGCACTGGGAACCGGTAGAAACCTCTTGGAGGGGATGCATGAAGGGCAAGCGAAACCATCGTGCTCAGTTCAGCAGCATCGGTGGTTTTGTATGCTCTCACAATGTGCTTCTTCAGCTGCTCACGGCCTGGGAAGGCTTGGCAACATACTGGGCACGGCGTGGGATTCAACAGGCACATCGCAAAATAAGCAGAAGGCGTTGGCTCCGGAGGCAGTGCGATAAGTGGAGCAATAGTCCCATTTCCTTCATTCGATGTGCTACACACCATCTGCACTCTTCGTTTTCTGTAGTGCTCACACGCCTATCTAAAAATCCGAGATATCGTGAGGTGGCACTTCGAAATTGTGCTAAAGGTGTCCCCTCTGTCTTTTGATGACCGCGTCACCGTTCTTGGGGGTGGCCACATTGATGTCCAGTAAAAATTGCCGGAGTGTAGAGGGGTTACGTATACGGTTCTGTGGTATGTTGTGAAGTCGTCTGATCGTCGTGACGAGGTCCGTGATTCAGGCGCGATCTGTCGGAGTTGGCTTCATTGCAGCCTTGGCCATTTTATCAACTGCATCGCTCTTCCGAAGACCACAATGTGCGAAGACAAAGTGTAACAGTAATCTAATCTTGCGGTGAACCAGCTCTAGGATGGTGGTTCAAATGCGGCGCAGAACACCTTTGTCAACGGTTGTGGGTCCTTTTTTGAGCGCCATGAGGAGCGAGTAACAATCGGTGATGATAACACATGTGGTGCGGCAAATTCGGTGCTGCGTAACGTACTGGAGGAGCCGCTTCAGCCCTACTTCCATCGCAATGCATTCAGCGCGGTAGCTGCACGCATATTTGCCACAGAAGTCAGTGACTGTTGAGACGAGCCTGTCTTTGTGGTAAAGCATGGCAGCTAATCCGCATTGCCCATCAAGCTCAACGGCGCCGTCGGTGTAGAGTGCCAACGGCGCATTTCGAAGCTGGCGTAGGCGAGCTTTGCATGCAGCCAGCTTCTCTGCAACCGGGGATTCAGTACGTAAGTTTCCTGGAGGCGACGTGTTGAAATACACCCGACGGCTTTTCAGGAGAGATCGAAACGTGAGAGGCTGCTTAAAGGAGTCAATAAGGGCGAGGCCACCTTTCATGCGGTGGATGTAGGTGTGTAGTGGATGATCGTCGTCGTAAACCTCCTTCACTAATTGCCCCATATACCCACCACTGGTGACTGCTGTCAAGTAAAGTCGTAAGCGACGGAGCAGTACTGTGGCGTCTAGCGGCAATAGATCAGCTTCTTTCAGTAGACACGCGTCGCTGTGAAACGGTTCATACTTGTTCGTTGCTGCAAGCCCCTCCAACCTGGGACCGCTCCGGGCCTGACCGCCGAACCGGTAAGCTCGCAACCTGACACGAGGTCGGGCTGCGGGCACTTGGCTTCCTCCGCTAGGGAGTACTGGACCCTGATACCACGTTGAGGTGGCCGGCATCATCAGGGCACCAGAAGTGAACGCACTGAAAAAGGCGTCGCCGCTGCAGCACGGTCATCCAGCAGCTCAGTCTCAAGAAGAGTCAAGGCAACTGCAGCCACAGGCTCGGTGACATCTAACCCGTCCAGTGCGCAGAGAGCGGCACCAACGCACTCCGGGTAGGCCACCCTGCCCACCGCCACTCCGTCTGCAACCTCCTTCTCGAATGCGTCCGTCACAAGAAGTACCACCCTCACACACGCGTACTGCGTCAATGCCTTGACGAGCTTCTCCGCAAGGCTAGCGAACTCCGCCTCGCCAAAGGCTCTCTTGCCTAGATGTGTGAGGCAGGCGTGGCAGAGCGTGCGCAGAACACGCTCCATGCCCTTCAGCGCACCAGCACTGCGTGAAGAGGGGCGTGCAGCTCGCTATCAGACACCACCACCGCCACAGCTTTCTTCGCTAGAGAGCGGATGCGTGGCGCAGAGGGGCCGTTGAGCTCCTCCAACAGCCGCGACGTCGCGTGCTTTCGGATGGGAAAGCACGAGCACTCCTGCAGCGCGCGCGGATCGCAGTAAAAAGACAGGTGGTCCCAGCGGGATGCGTTCTGCAAGTCTTCAAGGCAGCGCACAGACGGGCGAGCCAAGCGTTCCCTGCCACACACCTTACGTGAGAGAGTCTCCGTATCGCCCTTCTGGGGATGAGCGGTGAGGAGAGCGTCGTACATGGCGCACAGCCACTTTGTCACCAGCGCGGCCTCGCTGTCTGCAGTCATCTGAGACCATCCCGCCCCCACTGCGTCCAAGATTAGCGTCACTTTCTCCTGAAGAATGGAGGCCAATGACAGCGTGCACTCCATCTCCACAGTTGCTCGCAGCCGCACAATGTCTTTGATGCTGTCGTGTAGACACCCATGCGACTCGTCCAGCAATCTGTGCAAGTGCTGATAGCAGTTCCAGCACGGTGTGCGCCAGTACCACGCAGCAAGGTCTTTGATGCCGTCCTTCTGCACAACCGCAGCAACAGCTTTGCAAATGTGCCCCACCTTTCGTCCTTCGCCAACGTGCAAAAGCAGCTCGCCACAGCGCAACACTCTTTCAGCGGGCCGCAGAACTTCTGAATTCGCTGCAGAAGAAACCGCGCCTTCAGCACGCGGACCACCAGCACGACGAACAGCTTCTGTGAGTCCTGAAACTACAGAGTAAGCAACATGCTCTGCGCCGTTTCGGAGGCAAACGCATCATCTTTGCGAAGGAAACTCAGGAGAGACGTGAGCGCCTCGAGCAGCTGCGAGGACGGAGGCCCTGTTGCGTCGGACTCGTCTGGAAGCACACACCCGCCGCACTCTCCAACAGGCAAGAGGGAAGTTCCATCGAGGAAATGACAGTCCTCTATGTGTCCAGAACAAAGAAGCAGCAGCGAAGGGAACACTTTGGCAACGCTCCTTGTAGCCGTCACGACTGCCTCAGCTGCGATATGTCCGGCAGATCTTTTACGTCGCACACCGCCGCAAAGGACAGCAGCCAGTCGTACACTATTCTCGGGATGCTGTGCGCAAACAAGCACGCGCTCGCGTCGCTGGTCGCAGAGCTGAATATCCAGCCGAGGAACTCCTGCCTCGCACGCTCAAAGGCAGTCCAGAGAGGCCCACACGTAACGGTGCAGGCGTCAAAAAGGAGCAGTCTGCCAAGCTTCGACACGGGCGCTCCACTGCCTGCAGAAGTCCGGCGCGTCGCTCAAGGCCAAAAGAGGACAGACAGCTACTCGGGCTCCGGCCTCGGACAGCAACGGGCCGATCTGCGTCGGCACAAAGAACCGCAACCGCTTTGCGCACAGCCGCAGCTTGCTCAGCGACCAGCCGCGCTCCAACACAAGCAAAGCACGAGAGTCTCCAGCACCGGCGGCGATGTCGTTAGCCATCTTGGCGGCGTAGCGGTAGATCCGTGGTCGTGAAGCGCACTTGGCCACTCGCGGAGGAATGTGAAGGTCGCCACCGCCAGCTGGCAAGCAAACTGTGCGCAGCACTTCCGCACTGACGCGGTACAGAGCTCCGCCTCGATCTGAAACACACTCCGACTGTAGAAGTGCGACGCGTGGTTCAGCACAAAGGTGTTGAGTTCAAAGGTGCCTTCGATTGCCTTTACGAGCGCTGCAAGCTGATGCAGATACAGCGCGAGGAGTGAGCCATCACGCCGCACTCTCAGCGCTGTAACGTTGAATGCGTCGATGCGGCAAAGAGACACGGGCTTAGTGAGTCTCTTTAAGCCCTGAAGAAGCGAGTTTTCTCTCGGCGCCAACGTGCTCGGGAGACGGCAGTTGTTTAGAACGTTCAGACTGATCAGCGCGGTACATCTGCGAATGCAGAGCTTCTGAAGACAAGACGTCCTTTCAACTCCCAAGATCGTCTGAATTTGTGGCTCGTCGGACACATCGAGCTCGCTGAGCCTCATGAGGTTGCCACGTCCATGAAGATTCTGCAAATTGTATTCCCGTGCAAGTGGTGCCTCAACATCTTGGCGCACCTCGAAGAGCCGATAGACTCTGCAGCAGCAAATTGTCGGAGATGTCGAGCTTAGAGACACGCAAACACACAAGAAACTTAGCTACATTGGGAACCTTGCAACTAAAGACTGTCAGTGATTGCAGGTGTTGTGCACTCGAAAGCACAGCGCCGTTTACCAGTCTCGCTGAAAGCATCCACGAGCACCTTGGAAAGGAAAAGCCGCACCACATTGTTGAGAACATTCGACAGCTACCCTGTGGCCTTTCCAGCATAAAAGGACTGTCCACATTGAATGAATAGCTTCTTCAGAATTGACAAAGGGGATAAAGAGGAGAGGAAGCTCCAACCCCGCCCTTCACAGGTCAGCGTGTCGCTCTGTGCACATGGCGGCAACGAGGCAAGGTACACCCGCAGCGCCTGTGCAAGAGCATCGGAGGCCACTTGGGGACAGCGCCAGTACATCGCTGCGTGCGTTGTTGACAATCATCTTCAGTGGTGAAGGGCACACACTCGTCCATCACATCACGTGCGCGAAGGACGAGGACGGTGCCGGTCCTCCTTCCGCAGCCTGCAGACGGCAGCATAACCAGCTGGTGTTTGTCGTGGCGAAGATGCCGTCTCTTCAGCTCCGTTGGCGAGTCGGCGTGAGCCTCTCCGTCTCGACTCGCACCTGCAGACTATCAGCACGGAGCATCTGTGTCGCACTCGCGTGTCAGCGCATCGTCATGCAGAAAAAAAAGGGCACCTGCACAAAAGAAGCGCACATTGAAGGAGTTGAAGACCCTGTCAGCTCCTCCATCTTGGCTGCGTGCCACAGCCCTCTGAAGGTGGGCAACGCAACCATAAAGGGAAGTACGAGTGTCTGACAGTTGTGTGGGCCGGAGTGGTTGCTGATGAAGCTCAATGCTTTACAACGGTACCCTCGTGCTGTGCAAAATGGAGTCTGCAGAGACAAAGAGAGAACGTAAAGGGAGAGGAAACAAATTAGTAGACGCCATGGTACATTATTCCCTTCCTCGCAGTACCGCCGCCAACATACGGCACAGCATCGGCAACGTCGCCAGCCTGAAACACATTTCGTAGTGCCGCACAACAATTGTGTGAACACCACAGTGCTCATACAGCTTCGCAAGGCATTCTCACTCTTTATTTCTAACACTGCGCTTTGTTCTGCGCGCGTATCTCATTGGGTTCTCATGGGAAAAAGCCAGAACGGCACGACACCACTCGAGGCGTAGGACTGCTCGATGCAGGTGCACATCTCCAACGTAATCACAGAACTGGGAAAAAATGAGAGGAAGGAAAGTTGCCTCCTTCTACAGTAATCAACGGCGTGACAAAGAAAAATCAAAAAGACATATACAAAACAAAAAAAAAAGGTGATGCGATACTGCAAATAGAAAAAAAAAATGCAAGAAGAGAAAAAGGAGGGAGCACAGAAAACTGAGGCGCTACTTTTTGTCGGTAAGACACTCACTTCATTCGTCTGTTTTGTGAAGAGCGAGGTGACAAACGGCACACACACAGCAGCGCCGCTTCACAAACACTTAAAAGGAAAAAAACTGATATATTAGCTTGAAATAATAAAAAAGAAAGAAATGTCATCAGCGTTTTTGTTTTTCACGTAAAAGCTCACACCGAAGAAGGCATCTATCTTCGTAGACGCCGCTCCGCTGGGTGTTCGCATGGACGGTGTCACTGCATTAATGGCGCACGTAGTCTCGTGGCCGGTACTTATGTCATGTAAAGGAAAAAAGGGAAGTGATTGGTTTTTCTCTTATCGTCTCTGGTTCAATGCCGGCGCTACAAATCAACCTTCACAGAGGGAGGAAAGAAGGCGGCGCTGGTCACCCCTGTGTTCCAGACGATTAGGTGCCTCAGGCTGGGACACCTGGCAAGGTCGCGGATGTCGGTCAGAGGACCATTGGCGTTGAGATTGATCACCGCAAGCCGCGGACAGCTGCCGAGGCCGCTGACGTTGCGTATGTTGCAGCCGCTCGCTTCCACTGTCTCGAGACTCGGTGCGCCGGCAAGCCCGCTGATGTCCTCAAGCCACTCGCAGAAATTGAGCAAAATAGAGTCAAGCTTCGGACAGCGACCAAGACCATCCAGATGACGCAGCCCCGAGTCGGTCGCGCTGATGCTTCGCAGCGAAGGTGCGCCAGCAAGACCGGTGAGGTCGTGCAACCCATAAACTCGTCCTAGGTCGATATGATCTAACAGCGGACAACTGCTCAGGCCCTCCACCGACCGCAGACCGCTTTCGCTCGCGTTGATGTAGCGCAGAGACGGGGCACCAGCAAGGCCCCGGAGGTCCCTGAGCTCCTTATTGTCCTCTAAATGGAGCTTATCGAGAAACGGGCAGCTGTTCAGACCCTCCAAACTGTTCAACACCTCACAGCCACTTATGATGAGCGTCTGCAGACGAGGCGATCCGGCAAGGCCTTTTGTATTCCTCAGCTCTAAGTTTCCGAACACTCGAAGATAACTTAATTTTGGTAAGCTTCCAAGACCGTCAAGATCCTGCAAGTTGCAGGTTGTCGCATCAAGTTTTTCCAACTTTGGTGCACCAGCGAGAGAGGAAAGACTGCGCAGCTCATAATTGCTGGAGAGATCGAGGAAGGCGAGGCACGGGCAGCTCACGAGGGCGGATGCATCCGATATCCCGCATTCAGCGGCCGTCAGCGACTGTAGGTGTGGCGCACCGGTCAACGCTGCGAAGTTGCCCAGCTGAGCCACGCCGGTCAATGTCACCTCCTCAACGGGCATCTGCGCCACACTGCGCAGTATCTTCGAAATGTACGCAGCCGTCTGCACAGCGCTCCCTGGGACGTAGCATTGGCATCGTCAGCTTCTTCACACTCGAGAAAGATGGCAAAGCGCAGAGAAAACTACCACACTGCCCGTCACACCGGTGGCGCGTCGCTCCGCGCACAGGCGGGCAGCGAAGTCAGCACGACCAACATCACCTCCACCCTCGCCTCAAGGCCGTCAACGAAGCACTCTCGCAAATCGCCGCGTGCGTTGTTGACGCTGATGTGCAGCGGCAGGTGAAACGCGCTTACCCACCACATCGAGCGTATACGCCGCTGGGGCTCTGGTGTCTCCGCCGTTGCTTGGAGGCAGCAGCGCAGCCGTGCAGGCCACGTCATGACGCTCAGCTGCTCCTCTGCGGAGAAACCCGTCTGCAGTAGCATCTCTGTATTCAGCCGCATCTGCGGGCCGACGGCGCTCAGCGTGTTTCGCACGCCTTTCAGCATGTCGCCATTCATGAACAACATCATCTGTGCACGAGGGTCGTACAGGAGACTTGCAAGAGGGTCGCGATGGTTGTGGGAGTCGCTGTGGTCCAGCACACGCTGGATGGTTTCACTGTACAAACGAAGTGGCATCACTGCGTCTTTTCCCTCAACTGATTCGATTGAGTGTGATGTGCTTTTGGTGATGCGGAGCTCCCACGAAGAAGATAGCGAGTGGCTCTGAAGAGGGGTGTTTGTAGAAAGAGAGGAGAGAAAAAGAGAGGAGGCGGAATGGAACAGCAATGTATAAGATGCGACCACACAGAGAGGAAGAGTTAGGAGAAGCGAAGCTGTATGATGCACTGGCACACGCCACATTAAAGAGTTGGTGTGTGTATTTAGCGCGCTGCCCTTCATGTCAGCTCGCTGTTGAGCAAGGCTCCTCGTCTCCGCTCTCTCATACTTCCAGTTTTCCCCCTCGACTCGACACAGGTTACTTTCATTGATGCACTTTCTGATTCTTACAGAGACGTGCAGAAGAGAATCGTAGAGAAGCGACGACAGTCAGCGGTATTGTTGCTGCTCTCGCCAGAGGAAGCAAGAAGATGTACGAAAAGCCGGGACACACCTCCAAGGCAGCATCACAGCGGGAGGACAAAACACCATGAGAAATGTCAAAAATGACAACTGCGGAAGTGAAACTAATGAAATGTCTTTTTCTCTTTATGAGCAAAATAAAAAGTGGTAGCAGAGGAGAGGGGAACGGAGGAAAAGAACATGTCACAAAACGAAGGACAACAAGCCACGAAGACAACGAAAGTAGACAACGCTAGTGCACTCCCTGATAATGATACAGTTAGGACCCGGAAGAAAAAATGAGAGAGTGTCGCACCTCCTTTCAAGTGCGAGCTTACAGAAAGTAGACAAGAGGACAGTGTGAGTACGCACAGCGCACCTTGACTCCATGCAGTCCGCTGGCGTTCTGCCAAACTCCTGTCTTACTCGAGTAGTCCGATGCGTTTGTGCCAAGGACATCAGCGGAGCACGATCGTCAACAAGACAAAAAAGAAGGAGATAAAATCGTACATCTCACGCAGCGCTGCATCACCGCCGCACCTTCATTGAAGAGTTGAGGAAAGCCGATACTGACTATCCTTGTTTCACGCAGGCCTAAGAACCTCAAGGTGGTGCGCTCAGCACGTTCATGTGAGTCCACCAGAAGCCCACTGAAGCGTAGGTTCAGCTCTTCCGAGACGTGCGGACAGGTGCTGAGGCAGTTGACGTTGGCGTATCTCGCAGTTACCCTCGTTACTTCCTCAATTCTCGCCGGAGCAGCGGAGGCCATCCGATCTCCTCCACCCACTTTGCACGCACCAGGTCCAACTTCTTCGAGCGCCTGGAGCTGATCCCACGCCCGTCAAGCTTTGGACACTTTCACCCTACACAGTCACTTCTCCCGCAAACCCGGTGCACCAAGTGACACTGCTCGGCTTCTGCAGGTGCCCGTTTCTGTGATCCCGTTCGTTTATTCCAATTGCGGTCAGGTGATGAGGCCGTCCACGTCACACCAGCCGCATCTATTCACGTCGATGCTGCAAAAGAAACGAGGGCTCTGCGACCCTCCTCAAGTCCTTGGAAAAGCAACCTTCCCCAGCGAATGTAATGCTGGACAAGAAGGCGAGTGTTCAAACTTTTCAGACTGATCAGCGGCGGTACAACTGCGGATGCAGAGCTTCTGAAGACAAAGCGTTCTCGCCAACTTCCAAGATTGTCTGAAACTGTGGCTCGTCGGGACACAATTGAGATCGCTGGAGCCTCCAAGAAGCTGTCCAAGTCTGTCAAGAATCCTGCGATTTGCATCCCCCGTGCACGTGATGCCTCCAGATTTAAGGGCACCAAAGAGAGCCGAGAGACTCTACAGCAGCGGGCTGTCGGAGCAGTCAAATTTGGAAGGACGCGGATAGCTCACCGACTCGGATAAGAAAGAGATCCCGGATGACATGGCCGTCAGCGACAGTAGATGCGGCCCACCCTCGGCAACGCAGCGAAGTTGCCCAGCTGAGTCACGCCGACCAATGTCACCTCATGAATTGGTAGCTGCTCCAGAATTTTCGGTATTGTCGACAAGTATGCAGGCGCCTTCACAAAGTTCACCGTGTGGTGGCACTTAATCGTCAGCTTCTTAAGACTCGAGAAAGATCGTAAGGTGCAGAGAAACTACCACCACACCGTCCGTTACATGGTGGCGCGTTGCTAAGCGCTCAGGCTGACAGCGAGGTCAGCTGCATCACCGTCAGCGAAGCACCATCACAAATCGCCGCGTGCGCTGTTGACGCTGGTGGTCAGCCGCAGGCTTACCCGCGCATCTTTATCTCCGCTTTCTGAAGAAAAGATGTGAAACTTAGACAGAGCGTCACGTGAACAGAGTGCATAAGTGAGCAGGGATGTGCAGTCCACGCGCTGAACAGTCTGCAGCACACATCGCACACGGCAATAGGGCAGAAAGAGAGAAGAGGGCAGGTGGAGAGAGCGGTGGGGCTCACGAAGAAGAGGAGGTGCAGCAGCGAGCTGCAAGAGTCTGCATTCGAGTAAGAGAGAGAGAGTCGGGAAGACGGCTAGCTAACACAGAGGCGTGGTGAAAGAGGAAGAGAGAGTCGCAGCACCGAGGTTAGAGGCTGCCGCTGCACGTCTTCTAAAGGCGAACAAAATAGTCCTTCGAAGGCTTTCTCTTATAAATCTTAGTTGGCAAAGCTGTGACAACAACTGTGCGAGGATAACGAAAAAGAAAGAGAAAATACTTAAACTATAAACGGATGAATACTTTACACCAAGAGACAGCGCACGGCACGTGAAGAGGAGACGCGAAAGAGGGTACGACTGCTGTCAAATAAATAAGTATTAAAAAAGAGTGAACACGTCGTAAAGTAGAACCTTCTTATCTCAAGTTAAAAAAAAAATAGCTGAGATTAAAAAAACAAGTCGTCTGTGCCTTTAAAAAAAAAAAAGAGAGCTGATGAAAATAAGAGCAGCAAGCACATAAAATAAGAACGCAGCTACGGCGTCATTCGTCAACTCCAACATGCGTCAGCGGGCAGTGCTGAAAAGCACGAGCGCTAACATCGAGCAAGGCGCTTTTGGTGCGTCAGCTGAAAAA
>AODS02000198.1:0-12266 GCA_000331325.2 Crithidia fasciculata
CCAGCTCGCGCGGGCTGCCCATCTCCGCCACCACGCCGTGGTCCATCACAATGATCTTGTCGTACTGCGCCACCGTGTGCAGGCGGTGCGCGATCGTGATCACCGTGTACGCCGCAAACGCGCTCATCACCGTCGTCTGGATCTGCCGGTCCAGCGCGGGGTCGATGTTCGCCGTCGCCTCGTCCATCAGGATGAACCCGCTGCCCTTCTTCAGCAGCGCGCGCGCCATGCACATTAGCTGCCGCTGCCCAACGCTGAAGTTCGACCCGCCCTCCAGCACACGCCCGTCGATCCCCTCCGTCTCCGACGCAACGCGCTCGCGCAGCCCCACAAGCTCCAGCGCGTGCCACACCTCCGCCGACGACGCCTCCAGAAACGGGTCCACGTTCAGCCGCACCGTCCCGTCGAACAGCACAGGGTCCTGCGGGATCATCGAGAACTGCCGCCGCAGCTCGCGCAGCCCGTACGACCCGATCCCGCGGCCGTTCACGCTGATCTCCCCGCCGCACACCTCCACCATCCGCATGAACGTCAGCAGCAGCGTCGACTTCCCGCTCCCGGTGCGGCCCACGATCCCCACCTTCTCCCGCGGCGCAATCCGGAAGCTCACGTCGCGCAGCACCAGCGGCAGCCCCTCGCGGTACCGCATCTGCACGCCGCTGAACACCAGCGACCCCGCCGCCACCACGTGCGGCTCCGCAGTCGTCGGGCTCGCAGACGCCATCACCACCGTGTCTGTTGCGTCCGCCTTCACGGTAATGCGCTCCTCGAGGGCGTCCACCTCCTTGCCCAGCTCCGGCATCTCCTCAGTCTGAATCTTTTCGGCGTAGTAGAGGATGCGCTCCACGCTGTTCATGTCGGCCTCCACGTTGGCAATCGTGCGCACCAGCCAGTTCAGCTGTCCTGTCGTCTGCATCGCCATGGTGAGAGAGAGGGAGATGGGACCGATGTGAAGGGTGTTGGAGCCGAAGCACACCGTCGCGACGGCCACAAAGGCGATCGACGTCACAACGACGTTGCTGAGGAGCTCGATGCGGACGGCGAGCCAGCGGTTGGTGCAGTTCTCCAGGTTCGTGCAGCGTTGCACCACGTCGAGACGGCTGAGGGCTTCGCCCATGACTACGGAGGACTTGCCGTAGGCCGCAATAGTGGCCAGCCCATTCGTCAGCTCCGTCAGCAGCGTGAACACCGGCGTCTTCATGATGCTGCTCTGCCGGCGGATCTCGCGGTTCGCCGCGTTGAAAAAGACCATAAGTCGGTAGTACACGTAGCCACACGGGATGAGGGCAAGAATCACCATCGGCTGCGCCTTGGCCGACACCAGCATCGCAGCGGCGATCGCCAACAAGCACTCGAGGAGGGAAATGGTGGACATCTGAAGACCGTTGTCGATCATGTCGATATCACGGGAGAAGCGGTTTAACAAACGCCCGAGCGGAGTGCGGTCGAAGAACTCCATCGTGCCCGTCGTCACGGAGCGGAGGATGGCGCGGTGCATCGTCACACAGCCCCGCAGCATCGCGCGGTACGACACAAAGAAGCGCAGCGGGTAGCCGGCACTGGTGGCAAGCACGAGGAGCAGGTACACCTGCAGGTAGCGGCTCTGCGGGATGTCGTAGGCATTCGTGGACCACGACGAGAGCCACACGCTGCCCAGCACTGTCAGTAGCTCGGTGAAAATGAAGACGGCGAGAATGAGCGCGAGCACGGAGAGACCGCCGCAGTAGCGGAAGTACGCCATGTAGGCCGCCCACGGCACACCACCGCTGGCCTTCTCCTCGTCAATGATCAGGTGGCCGCCCGCCTCTCCCTCCTCCTCATCTTTCTTCTTTTTGCCGGCGGACTTCTTCGGCGTTTTTTCGGGCTTCACCACCGCATCAATCACGTCGTCTTCCGCATCCTCCTCATCCCTGTTGTCCACCTCGTCGCTGTTGTCCTGCGCTGTCGACCCTGCCGCCATCTCCGCGTAGATCGGCGTGCGCATGAAGTCGGCGGTGCTCCCGCAGAACTCCACGCAGCCGCTGCCCAGCGCAACGATGTAGTCCGCCTTGGGCACCACGTGCATCTGGTGCGTCGCCAGCACGCGCGTCTTCCCCGCAAGCGCACCCAGGAAGCAGTCGTCCACCACACGCTCGCCAACGTGCGCGTCCAGCGCGGACAGCGGGTCGTCCAGCAGGTACACGTCGCGGTTCGCGTACACCGCGCGCGCAAGGCTCACACGCGCCTTCTGCCCGCCACTCAGGTTCACACCTTTCTCGCCAATCTCGGCCTCCAGCCCCGCACCGAGCAGCTGCAGGTCCGTCTGCAGCTGGCTCACGCGGATCGCCTCGCCCAGCCGGCCCTCCTCCTCGTCGTCAAAGAACAGGATGTTGCCGCGCACCGTCGCGTTCATGATCCACGGCTGCTGCGGCACGTACGCGATGCTCTTCTCCGTCCACACACGCCCCTGCGTGATCTCGAACTGCGACAGCAGCGCCTGCAGCAGCGTCGACTTTCCGCTGCCGGTCGCACCCAGCACCAGCGTCAACTTCCCCTTCGGCACCGTCACGGAGACGTTGCGCAGCAGCACCTTCGGCTCCAGCTCAAAGAAGGCCTCCTTCTCCATCTTTGGGCCCTCAGCGGGCTTGCCAGCGGAGGGGCTTGCCTTTCCAGCCGGGCTTTGGTTCCCCTCCATCATTCGATGGGCAACTGTAGTGGGCGAGGCGACGTGGAGCTCCTCAGCGACGGCGGTGGGCGGCGGGCGGCGCTTCGCCGGCTTGCACTTGCCGCAGCACATCATGCGTAGCATGCGTGGTACGAAAGGGGTCTTGATCTTTGGCGCAAAGGGAAGCTTCACCGGCACGTACGCCGTCACGTCCACATTCTCCAGCACCGCCGCCAGCTGGCACGCCGTGCTGTGCTCGCCTTGGTCCTTGAAGTAGTCCTCCATGTCGTGAACAACCGAGCAAGTCGTGTTGTCGCACTCGAGAAATTTATTGATGCGGTCCATGGAGATCATGAACTGAATCACCATCGTGAAGACCCACGGAATCTGCTGAAACGGCTGCCGCATCACACCGAGCAGTGCGATGGTCGGAAACACAACCGTCGGAACAAGGTCATGACCGGTGGCGTAGTACAGCGTGAGCACAAGAGCAATCATCAAAATTGGCGTGGCGTTGTTCACGAAGGACGTCAGAACACGAGTCGTCTGGATGCGTTTCAGAAAGAAGAGCTCGATGTCGCGCTTCGCCTCGATGGTTGCAATGAAGCGCGGCTCCCACGTCATAAACTTCGCCACGCGAATGCCCGAGAAGAACTCGTTCGTCGCCTTCACGCGTGCGTCAGTGGCCTTGATGATGCTGCGTCGTGCCTTCATCTGAATGCCCATCAGGAAGGCGTTGATGGGGATTGTGGCGAGGAAGCAGACGACCGCCAAGACGGAGCACCAGCCAACGAGACTGCTGAGCTGCACCACGGCGAGCAGCAGCGTCATGGGACTGCTCCACAGGTACATGCAGAACATCATGAAGAAGTACGCGCGCTCCACGTCACTGCCCACCATGTTGATGATGCGGCCGGCGTTCATCTCAGGCAAGGCCAGCGCCTTGGAGGAGATGATCATGCACTTCTCGTAGATCGCTGCGGTCAGGGCGGAGCGGTACTGCGTGCCGCAGCGCAGGGCAAAGTAGTTGTAGCGCTGCGCACAAATGCTCTGCGTCGCCTGAACAACGAACATCCCAAAAGCCAGGCCGAGTCCGCGTGGCCATGTCGGATTGTCCGACCCCAAAAACGAGATGAAGGCGCGGAGGAGGACCGGCAGCCCCACCGTGCAGAGACTCGAAGCCAGCAAGAAAGGAATCTGAATAAAGAAGTAGTAGGGCAGCGTCTTCACGAGCGTCCGAAAAAGCGACAGACGAGCGGGCGTTGGAATCGCCACGACACCGCCGCGGCGGGAGAGGTCGAGGTTGATGTGCGCCACCTCCTCCAGCGTCGACATGTCGCTGTGCTCCGCCGTGAAGAGGTGCTCGCCGTGCACCATGCCGTCGAAGAACGGCGACGCCGCGCTGTCGTCGCTGCGGGCGGCCGTGCGCACCGCCGGCGGCACGCTCCACTCCACGCCCGCCATCATCCGCGTGTAGCCGCCCTGCTGCGGCACGCCCCACCCACCGCAGCACGCCGCGGCTCGCGGGGTCCAGCGTGCTCACCACCTCCGTCCCCACCATGCAGTTCCACGAGTTGCGTTGGTACATCGCCTTCTGGATGCTCTGCGACAGCAGGCTGCCGGCCTCGCGCGCGCGCACATCGGTGGTAGCCAGAGGCAGCACCTCCAGCGACAGCTTTTCTTCGGATGCCAGCACCACGGTCTTGTACACCCACGAGTAGTAGTAGCGCTGAAAGAACGATCCCGTCTCCTCGACGACGGATGTGGGCGGCTGCTTCGGTCCCCACATCTCCGCCAGCTTTTCTTGCAGCTCCAGGTGCTCGTTGCGGTAGTCGCGCAGCGGATCAGCAGCGTGGCGTGGCTTGGCAGTGGTGGCCGGCGCCGTCTGCACCTCCACGGGCAGCTCCTCCTCGGCTGAGTGATGCAGCATTGCCTAGAAGAGGTGTCTGTGTTCCTGTGCCTAGCACAGTTTTGATGCGATGCGTTTCACCTTCTGCGAGCAAAAAAAAAAAAAGGCTGTAGGTGTGCGTCTATGATGACGGCAACGAGAGCCAGAAATAAAAAAAATTCGAACAGCTGATTCTTCCTTCTGTCCTTCAGACCTGACAATCTCACTAGAAATATTGGAGGATCAATGAGCTGATCTTCAGCAGAGAACACTTTGAAAATAGTTTTAAGCTACCAGGTTTTTTTTTTAGTGACGATAAGAAGCAAGACGTGACCGCTGTCAATCCGTCAACAGACTCTGTGGAGGAAGCGACTATGGCGAAGGGGGAAGTACCAACGCACTCTCAACAGCCAGCAGTACTTCAACAACAAAAATGAAAAAAAAAGACAAAGTTGTGCGCCGTTCAGCGGACAGTTGGCGCAGCTTTCACCTTCTGTGCGGGGTGTAATATGGGGCCGTCACGACAATAGACAAAAGTGGCGAAGAAAAAAAAAATCAAAATTTCAGCTGCTTAAGGTTTAAATTCACGAAACGGCAGCAGCGCGAACTCGATAGAGCTTGTCCAGGAAGGAAAAAAAAAATACTCGTACCACACTACTGAAACAGAAGCCGTCTTTAAAACGGCTTTTTTTTTAACAGCTGAAATGATGAGGGAAATGAAAAAAGTAAAATATCTGTTTAAAACACGTTAGTTACTACGCGAGGCGTTGGTGTGGCAGAGATGCGTTTAGTTCTTTCTCTTACTTTTTTTTTTAGCCTCTGCGGTAGACGAGGCGTAGCTGTGCGACCGCACGGCACAGTTCAGACGCTTTTCACGCGTTGTGTTTCACCCTTTTTTTTTTTCTAATTGCTGCCTGTCAGGTGCAGCGTCGAGTAAAACGGGCAAATTGTCAAAGCTTAATGGACGAGAGAGAATATAATAAACTTTTATTGGAGGAGAGATCACTCAGAGACGAGATACCACGTCGAAAACAACAAAAAATGAGGTACAACGACAAACTCACGCGCACCAAAAAGCCGAAATACGGACTGAATAGAAACAATCAAACGTTAGGAAAGAGAAAAGAAATAAAAGTGAGTGCTTTCGCACGAGAAGGGGAATGGACAGTCGGTGAACACAACACGTCTTGTTTATGTATTTCAGTGCGCTGTAGCGCAGGGCTGCCCTCACCGCGGTGTTCAATAGAATTTAAAAAAAGGAAATAAAGGTACTTCAAGACGAAGAGGGAGAGTAATAATAAGGGTAGCTACATACAACAGGGGAGAAAAAAACGCAGAAGACAGGCGGAGAGAAGGGGACGTACGAGACAAGCAGACTAATGACCAACAACACGCCAACAAGAAAACAAATACACGATAGCTAATAAAAAGAGATTTAAGGGGGAAAGAAAAATCGTTAGACCAGCTTGTATGTCGCCAGCCGAGGAAGAGAGCGAGATGTACTGAATATCAGGAGCGCTGTCGATGGGCGACCTGCGAGTGTTCTCTACTTCGGAATAGGGACAGACAGCGCTGCTCGCAAAAAAAAAAAAAAGGACAAAACGAAGAAAAACAGAAGCACAACAGAAGTGAATTTTTTTTTAAACAGAAAGGACAATTTGTTTGCACAAAAAGAAAGTGAGACAGACGTAAGCACGCACGCACAGGTTGGATGAGGTAATATATATATGGAACACAATCACGTTGTGTGTGTGTGTGTGTGGGTGCGTGGGTGAGTGCGGGTATGTCGGGCTGCGTATCTCCCCCGGCTTCTCGCTGGGAGTGATGCGAAGGTCGTTCGTGGAACGGTGCTTAGTCGCTGCAGGGACGTTCTTAGTAGGTGTCCACGAAGGGAGAGGAGGGAAGGAAAAGATGAAAAGAGACAGGGCAAGCAGCGGAGATTAAAAAAAAAGAAGGTGAAGAATGCTCATCCGATATTTCAATGAAGCTCATACATGCTGCAGGCAA
Organism: Crithidia fasciculata; assembly: GCA_000331325.2. NCBI lineage: Eukaryota > Euglenozoa > Kinetoplastea > Trypanosomatida > Trypanosomatidae > Crithidia > Crithidia fasciculata. Next base: position 6,540 of record AODS02000198.1, read on the forward strand.
CACGATTCTTATAAGGACCAAGAAGTAAATCTATCATTTCCGCTTCCACATTTAAAGAGAGAGAGAGCTTTCCTCTGCTTATGGCCCTTTCATCGCTGTGAAGGGGAGCCAACAGCACGGCGGCAGCCACATCGAGTAGCGCGCTGCGCGTGGAATGTGCGGTGCAGGCGTTACACTTCATGCGAGCGCCACCTTCGACAGCATTAGAACACACACGCACACACACGTCCATAGTGGTGCGGGTAGAGGTTCACGGCGCTCTACTCACAAACGAGGACGGTCTTATTTCTACTTCTTTTGCGTTTCTGACTTTCTTTTTCCCTTATTGACCAGCTTCGCCTTCTTAGGAAGGCGGTGCCACCACAGCACCCCGACACACAGACTCAAAGAGAGAGAGCGGAAGTTCACTTTCCCTCCCTGTGCCCAGAGGCCTCTCGTTTTGCTTACTTGCACTGCCCCTGCTGTCATGGTGTTGCAGAAAGCTGTTCGCGAACTCTCAGCTCACCGACAAGTATCAGGTGACGAGCGTGGGCGAAATACGAAAGGCCGAAGAAATCGAAAAAAAAAAAAAACAGTGGCGCTGCTCCCCTACCGCCTCCGCAGTTCGTGTTCAAGAACGCGTCAGCGTCTCACGGGAGAAGAGAAAGCGCTTAAACAAAGGAAAAAAAGACAAAAAAACAACGGTCGTTGTCGCTAGCTTTAAAATAATAATAATAAAGAGAAATAAGAGGGCAGTCGAGAACAGCCTTTAGTAGCAAAGGAAAGGAGGGGAGAGAGAGGGTGAGCCGTCTTCCTCGTGGTGCGGAGGCGGCCAGCAGGACACCGCGCGCAATGCTCAACGCGCATGAGCTGCTCAGCGACATCCCGCAGTTGCCCACCGCGCCGGCTTACCGTGCTACCTTCTTCCTGTGTTAAGCTTTTCCTTTTGTCGCCTACAGAGAGCGCGGGCCTCGGTCAGCTCAATTCTGAGCCTCAATCTCCACCGCGGAGTTGAACGGCAGCTGGTGCGACACGAAGGCGCAGCGAGACGTGGCGGCCGACCTCCTCGCCGAGGACGTTGACGAGCAGCTCGGAGCAGCCGTTGGCGACGAAGGGGTGCTCGTGGAAGGTGCTGGCGGAGTTAACGTAACAGCGCACCATGAGCACCTTCTTGACGCGGTCGAGGTCGCCACCGGCGGCGGCCTTCATCTGGGCGAGCAGGTGGATGCCGCAGGTGACCGCGGCCGCCTTGCCCTCCTCCACCGTCAGCGGCGCGCCGAGCTGCCCAACCGCCAGCTTGCCCTCCGCATCCTTCGGCAGCTGGCCCGAGATGTTGACGATGGTGCCAGAGATGGTGTAGGGGACGTACGCCGCAGCAGGCGCAGCAGGGGCGGGCAGGGTGATGCCCAGCTTCTTCAGGTTCGCCTCAGCGGTGCCGGCCATGGTGACTGTTGAAAGGAGAAGAGAAGGAGTGAGGAGAGGCGAGAACGCGAGTGGGGTGGAGAGCGCAGTGAATCTGCGAAGGAGCGCGGTGCAGTTACGGGCAGAGGAGAGCGCCATTTGACGTGTGTGGTGTGTGTGTGTGGTTTGTTGTTGTTGAACGAGGCGGCAAGAGTCGAGAGAAAAAGGGGGAGAGCTTAATGACAGTGGGGGAAGAGGGTTTGATAAGAAGCGATGAGACTGAGACGTGCAACCAGCTCGCCCTGTGTGTGTGTGTGTTTGTGTGCGGACCGGCAATGCACAATACTTTTTGTTTTTAGGCTTCCGCCCATATCAGCGTTCCGCAGGTGTTGGAAGGTGCGTCACTGCTGTGCTTTTTACCAGTGCTCGCGGAACTGAGAATTAGCGCTTTCATCGAATCATTCACCTTAACGAGGGGCACAACGCCGTCTTCTGTTGTTGTGTCCGGTTAGTTGAAGATGCAACGCCATCGTAGCGCATAAAGAGATCTTTGTTAAATTTCCTTTTTTTTTACAGTTTTTTTTTCTTCATTATCAGCTGCTTCGGTCCTCTGCGAGGTGTGGTGTGCGACTCGCCGCCCCAGCCGCTCAACGCAGCGGTGCAGGAATATTCGCATCCCACCAACGAACTGTCAACGAAACACAACGGAGCTGCTCGCACGCACGTAAACACAGTTACTCTACCCGCAACAACGTGTGCTTCTATCTGTGTCGAGGTGGAAAATGCAGTGCACACCTTTTTTTTTCGGTTCAAGAGCACTGTATCTTCGACGAGAAGCACGCCGCAGCAGCAGCGGGCGAGCAGGCAAGGAAAAGAAGAAAAAAGGGTAAAAAGCTTTGGTGGCTCAACAGTTAACCCCTCGCTCTCTCTCAATCTTGCTCCTCCCCTTCTGCAGAAGCCGATCCCTCCGACTCATCCCCGCTGCCCGCCTCCATATCCACGAGACGGGACGCAGCGGCCCGGTCCTGCTCACGCCGCGCCTGCTTCTGTCGCTGCCGCTCCTCGTAGCTGCCATCCAGCTTACTCTGCGCGCGCTTCCCGCGGCGGATGATCTCCTCCACCTGCTGCATCGCAGCGGCGTCGTCGCTGCTCTGCTGGAGCGCCTGCCGCACCCGCCGGCGCACCTTCTCGCTGCCGTCGACGTCGCCGAGGCTGCGGAGGTCCAGAATGAGCTTCATAACGGCGAGCTCCTGATCCGGTGCGATGCTGCGCGGGATCGGCTCGAGATGACTCACCTCTGCCATCTGCCTAGACTAAATGGGTATTGTGTGGTGGTTTGCGCGTACGCTGCAGTTGTGCGCGTGACAGAGGCAGCCGACGCATGTGGCACAAAGAAAACAAAATAAACACACACGACTCAGGGCAATGCAGTTTAACGCAATAGGATGTACGTCCCTCAGCTCTCGCGCGTGTCGCGTCTCTTTTGTTAAACGGCAAAGCAAAGGAGAAAAAATCCCAGCCAGAAGAGGGAGAGGGATAGATACAAGGCAGTACTCAGGTGCTCAGCGGTAGACAGCAGCAAGGGCAGTGCTCCTCTCGATCTCCGACGCTTTAAAGTGTGTGTTCAAAAGCTCCTCATACAAATGAGGCATCACGAAGAGCGTGAAGAAACGCCGTCACAGCGAGAAGTGGGGGAAAGGAAGAATTAGAGAGAAGTAGCGAGCGCAAATGAGCAATTTTTACAGGCTGTTGCCACAGAGAGTGTCCATTGAGTTGTGGCTGCTGCGATGCATTCGACTGTATGACACCCGCACTGAAAAGTCGCAACGCACCCTCTTTCTCTCCCACAACTGTCAAGTAAGAACGAAAGTCCATTGGTCGCCGCTTCGTGTGTCAGCACCACAGAGCAGACGCTAAGAAAAGACCGTCTTCCGACTGTCAGCGTCGACCTCCGCTTTTTGTGATGCAAAAAAAAAGCTGCGTTTTTCCCTCCCATTCGGTGTTGATAGTCGTCTCGTGGTGCGCCGTATCCTCCGGCCTACGCCGTCTCCACTGGGCAAAAGTGGCGCAGAAACGCTTTCCACACAAAGCCGAAGGCTCGCTCGCCGTCCTGCGTTTCCTCTCCCTCTTCCTCCTCATCGCTGGCCTCCTCCAGTGCGTAGAGAAACGAGAGCAGCGCCGCCGTGGTGAGGGGCGGCACGCAGCCACCACGCAGCCGCCGCGCCACGTGCGGCACGAAGGCAGCAAAGGCGTCGTTGTCAAAGGGGAAGTAATGCAGCGTCTTACCAGCAGTACCGCACGCAGCCCACTGAATGAGGAACTTCAGCTCGTAGTCGCCGCCAAAGACGCCGCAGCCCCAGTTGCCGCCCGCCACATCAGGCAGCGACATGAGCGCAGGACAGGCGAGGCCGCCCACCAGCTTCATGAGCTCGCGGTACACGGCGGCGGCGCTGCTCTCCTCCACCGCGTCGTAGCGGAAATCCAGCGCGTCCACCACGAGCAGGGCACCGCGGCAGAGACGGGGCGGCGACATTGCGGCACCAAAACGCAGCGTGCTGCCGTAGGTGCCGACCTCCACACACCCGTACTGCGCGTAGTGCGTCACCACGAGCGACTCCGTGTGCCCGAGGCGGCCGTGGAACCACCGCAGCACGTTCAGCGCCGGGCACTGCGCAAACGTGACCTCTTCCTGCACGGCTCCCGCACTCAGGGCCCCGCCGCCGACCCAGCGGTTCGCAAAGTCGACGCGGATCATCTCCTCCTGGTCGTCGATGCTCTCGCCGAGTTTGTGCAGAACGACGGGCTGCAGCGGTGGTAGAGCAGGGTGCGACGAGGCGCAGCGCCACGCCTTGGGCACGAGCGTCTGCGCGACGGAGGTTGCGGCACGTGTGCGGTGCGCCGTCATGCCGGGCTCTCCGTATTCCTCTGCGGTCCACGTCTGCGCCTCTGCGAAGAAAGTGAAGAGAAGCAGCAGCTTGGCGACCTCCACGCTGTTGGCCCCCTCCGGTGCGGTGTGGATCTCCCGGTAGTCCGTCGTGGGCAGCAGGCCGGCGTCCACCCACTCCACGCCTGCCGCCCCACGTCCGCCATCACTGTTATTCCCGTCCGCCTCGTCCTCGTCTGTCGAGAAGTCAGCGCCGGCCTCGGTGCGTGAGCGGAAGGTGCAGAAGAACATGTTGGCCAGCAGGCACCACACCTGTCGACGCGTGAAAGTGGCGGAGGGTTGGTTCACCGCGACGGAGCAGCGGCGGGTGCCATGGTCGGCATCCCCGCTCGGCTCCGCTGCGGCGGCAGCAAAGAGTGTGGCGAAATCCAGAGCAGCCTTGAGCGTCGGCAGCAGCACCTGCGCAATGAACTCTCGCAGTGTGAACGATCGCCGTAGCATGTAGTCACGCACGGCGAGGCCGAGCGCGGGGGCGGCGGCGAGCCCCACCCAGCGGCCTGGCCGTCGTGCCGTCTTGGTCACGGTGTCGTCCTCCGCTCCGGCCAGGAAGGACACAAGAGACTGCTGCAGTGCGGTGAGCCGCCGTGTGTTGTGCAGGGTGGGGCAGAGCACCTCCCACCCGCGGCGCCGCTCTCCACGCCTGCGCTTCATGCTGGAAGGAAGCACGCCACGCTGTGGAGGCTCCTTGCACCTTGGTGGAGAGCAGAAAAAAAAAAAAGGTTGGCAACACGTGACGAGGTACAAAGCAGTATCTATGGGATCTTCTCTACGCGTTTTATTCCCGTACCTCTATGAGGAGAATGAAGAGAAGTGGGAGGCGTCCCGTTTGCGGGCCCCGTCTGAAAAGCGGGTTGCAACGGCAGTTGTGCAAAGAGGAGGAGCACCAGTGCTGCTTCCTCTAATTCGATCGAACAAGGGAGGCACCACGTCAGGAAGTGAGAGAGAGAAAGAGTTTAAAGGGTTAGGGCAAAGGCCACGAGGCATGTGTGTGTGTCGACGATGATGTCGCAGGGGTGTAGAGGCAATACTTACAGTTCATTATCATGTACTGCCGAGAAAAAGTGCTCGGCCGACGCAGCGCACGCACACGCCAGTGGAGGGACGCACCGCCGCTACTGCGTTCCTCCTTTGCAATGCCGCTGTTCCAATACACATGCACCGCGTTCAACAAAGAGACGAACCCCTTAACCTGTCTAAGTACAGTTTTTAACGCTTCATTATCAGCAGCACGCGAATAAAATACCACACATTGAGAATATCAGCTGAAACCGGTGGAAGGGCAAAGAGGCCGACGGTAAACGCAGAGAGAAAGTGCTTTTTGTTGTTGTTGACCTCGTCTACTACTCTCTTTGGTCTTCTCTCGCTGTCGATGTGAGCTCCGCCATTCCACTGCGCGTCGTGCA
>AODS02000199.1:0-53213 GCA_000331325.2 Crithidia fasciculata
GACTGACTGAAGAGAGAGAGGTGAAGGTGAGGAGAGGCACATTGGAGTGCGATGGGCAGCTTGCCACAGCTTGTTGTCAGCTGTAGATACACACACACACATACACACAACGTCACGCGCCAGTGGACTGAAGAAAGTCACTTTTCGTTGCTGAGTGTGAGCATTCGCACCGAAACGACACATACGCAAGTGAAGCAGCACAAGCTGATTCGAGTCCTTCATAGAGAGAAAAGAAAGGCAACATTTCTTTACAACGGATATAAGAGTAATCTGACGAACACAAACTTAACGGAAGGGAGAGAAGAGAATATGTCAAAAAGGCCGAAGGATTAAATAAGAAGAGCTGGCACGCACACTCACACATACGCACACGAGTACACTCTTAGTAGGGGGGATCAATGATAGAAAAAAGCAGAAGAGAGCACCGGCAGAAGGGCGGTTATTTTTTTTTTCTTTAACTTGCGACACACTATGTACGTCAATCAGACCTTTTTTGAAGCATTGCAAAGCCTCTTACAAGTCGGAGGAACAGAACTGCGAAGGCGCTTGGCGAGCAAAGGCAGATGACGGACAACAATCCACTGCGAGGCTCGTGAGGACACACACAACTGCGGATGCTTAGCTAAAAAAAAAAAAAAGATGAACAAATTAGGAAACAAATCAAGAAACAAAGAAAAGTGTGAAGCTCTCACAGAAAACGAGAAAAACAAGAAGAGTAGTTGTCGTTGCGAAGGGTCAATTTCGATGAGCCAAGGAGCATCGTAGCGCAAGGATACCCGAGTGACCATACAAGATAAAGAAAGACAAATAATAGTAATAATAAAGACTCACCAAAGGTGGAAATAGTGGGCGTGCGAGAGATGCTTTGCGAAGACGACATTCAGCAAAGCAAGGACACACAAGCTCAGGGGACGCACAAGAAGACACCACAGCTGTTTTTTTTTTCGGGGGTCTGTGGTGCAGCTTTGATACTGCTTCTTGTTGTCGGTCTTGATGTGCAAAGCGCCTCTACTGCGTTGGTGCTCTCACCACTTGGCATTGCGTTCCCGCGCGGGCAGCGACGGCGCAACACCCAAAGCACCCACGCTGCCAAACCCAGCGGCGGCGGCGTTCTGGTGGGCCATCTCCATATCCTCGTAGAGCCCTGTGTCGGAGTACACCGACGCACGCCGGTGTCGCCGCTTGAAGATGAATTGCAGCACCACCATCACCTCCGCTCCCACCGCGAAGGCGATGGCGATGACGAGGCCCGCGATCCACGCCTTGCTTGCCTTCGTGTTCGTACTGGTCCAGTTGTCGGCCTCCACAACACCTGCGATGTTGCCGGCTTTCGCCGCTGACACAAAGGCGTCTAGCACGGCCTTGTCGGCCTGCACGTGGACAAAGCTGCGGTAGTACGCCTCGTCAGCTGTGTTGGCCGCCGAGGACGGGACCTGTTGCCAGTAGCCGCTGCTCTTTTTCACCGCCATTGTGTCCTGAACCGCGTAGACGGTGGCCGACGTGCCCTTGCTGGCGCAGAAGCTCGAGATGATCTGCTCAGCCGTCTGCTGCGCCGCACCGCTCACGACCACCGTGAGGAGACGCGTGGTCTCGCCGGTGAGGACAATGGATGGCTCGCTGGAGGCGGAGCCGGCGCTGCTGGAGCTGGAGCCGGAGCCGGAGGCAGCAGAGTTGGATGGGAGCACTGGGGCTGGTTTGGAGGCGCTGCCGGAAGCTGAAATCGCTGCCGCGGAAGATGACGAGGAGGATGTCGACTTGCTCGACTCGTCCTCCGGTGTGTCGCTGCTGCTTTTGCTGCTGGAACTCGCTGTGGCGTTGGGAGCAGCAGAGCGGGAGTCGCTGTCACTTGCCTTGCTCGCACTCTTGGAGCTGCTGTCCTCGGCAGATTCGTCTGAGGACTCTACCGGCGCTGCCGTCGTGGCGGGTGCTGAGCCGGAAACTGCGCTGCTGCTGTGGGAACTGCCGTCTGTGGTCGTACCGCTGCTACTGCTGCTGCTGCCCTCTCGGCTCGGCTGAGCTGCCGTGCTCCCTGTGGAGCTGCTGCTCTCTGCGGCAGTAGCTGACGATGCGGACGCCGCCGAGCCACCGGCAGAGGCGGAGCCAGGGGCGGCATGATGCGACGACGACGACGACGACGCCGATGTTGCGGCAGTGGCGGAGGAGGATGCCCCCGTTGCGGAGCTGCTCGGCTGCGGCGCCGTTGTCACCGTCGCGGCGGAGGAGGAAGAAGCAGCTGCTGCAGCACTGGCGCCGCTCTCGCCGGCATGGCTCTCTTCCGTGGAGTCGGCGAGTGCCTCGACGTAAGCGTCGCGGCGTCGAAACGGGTGCGCGCCGTCCACCACTCTCACGCGCAGCGCCTCCCGTGGCTGCAAAGCGCGTGTCTGCGGCACGAGTAATCTGCCGTGTGCGGTGGAGGAGCAGCCGCTCAGGAGCAGCACACAGCAAAGCACCAACACCGCTGCCATCAGTCGGAAGGCCTTCGTGTGCGTGGACATTCTAGGAGCGACACAATGATGAAAACAGTTTTTTTTTTGTTTTGATGTTGATATATCTTTTATGTAGCGCTTACTCACGTCGCAAGAAGCGGTGCTCAAGAGATCTTTAGTGAAGACGAAAAGCACGAGCTGCACTTCTTGGAAAAAAAATACAAATGAGAAAAACAAGTCGGGGGTAATAAAAAAATAGCGTCGCTATTCCTGCTTTTCTTCACCTTTTTTTTTTTGTGTTGCGAGCAACGATCGTCGATAAAAGTAGAGAAGTTAAAGTCAGAGTAGCTTATTTAACTGAGGCGAAAAAATGAAACAAGCGGGATTCAACACACACACCGTGTAACTTACGGTTCTGGAGACGGACCGCCTAACGAAAGAAGCAAAGGTAGGAGATTATGGACGAAATGAGCCGAAATTGGAAACAACTGAAAAAAAAATAAAGAAAAGAGGGGGAAAAGGTAAAGAAACAACAAAAAACAATCAGTAAGAATAAGAGAGGAGAGAAGAAAAAAACAGATAAAAAGAATCACTGGTGACGATGTACCGACGCAGGGTAAGCTTTGATTTGCGTTATGTATGAAGAAACGAACACAAGAAAAATAGTTTTTTTTTTTCTGGGGAAAGGAGAACGAGTAGTGCGTTCAGTTAAAAGGAAGGCGGTAAGACAAGAGCTGCGTAACGCGAGGGTCAAGAAGGGAGTGAGGGGAGAGAAGAAAGAGAATGAGGGACATGGAAGCAGGCCATCGAGAAAGATAATTGTATGCGCGTCGTTTAGTGCAGTAACACACACATCACGCTTCAAACCCACCACGAATGCACCTCTTTTTTGCGGTCCTTGTTTCACATGATTGACTGGAGTGGTATCGCTGCAAGTCAGCGGGTCTATTTGTATCACACCTCATCTATGGGACACTGCAGAACTTTACCAACAACAAAAGAGAAAACCCCAGAGTGCTACGAGGAGTCTGTTGTGGTTCCGGTAATCGTGCTGCTCGTGGAGGTGCTGTAGGACGAGTACGAGGACGTCAAAGTGGAGCTGCTGTATCGACTGCTGCCTCGCGAAACTGCCGCCTGTACTGCTTTCCTGGCACCTCCTGCCGGCTTAGTAGAGACAGGTGCAGCGACCACGCGCTGTGCTCGTGCCCGCAGCGCGGCTGTCTGACGCTGCCGAAAGAGTTCCTCCGTGCTGCTGACGGTGCTACTGTCTGTGTCGTCCACTGTTGACGCAACTTCGGTACCCCGCGCGTCTCCGTCGCTGCTGGGATCGGTGGACACCTCTGATGAGCCCGTGTCGCTCGTAAAAGCATCGGAGGAGTACGCGTCATCGTCGTCGCTGTCCTCCCTCTTCAACGCCTGCCCTCCCTTGTTGGCTTGCGTCGTGGAGGCACTGAAATTGGCGGCTCGCCACGGCCCTTTGCGGTAGGGCACTGGCTCCTCTGCGTACGCCTTCACCACCTCCACCCGCACCGGTGGCCGACTTGCCGACGCATCGGCATTCTCGCGAGCGGCAGCGCGAAACGCATTAACCTGACGCGCGTGGGCCGTTTCGTGAGCGTCGAGTTGGCGGCGCATGTCCACCACCTGCCGTCGCAGAGCGTAAAGGTGCATCGCCAGCTCCTTCTTCGCCTCCTCCGGGAGCGCCGCGTCGCTGCGGTTCGCCACTACGGCGTCAAAGGAAGTGCGCACACCAGTGCTACTTGACTTTTCCGGGACCGTGAGTCGCGCTTGAGCAGAGGTGTTCGTGTCAACAGCTGCTGTTGGATCAAGCTGGAAGGCGCAGATGAGCTGCTGATTGGCATCGTCGAGGGCGAGTGTCTTCAGCACGCACTGCTGCAGCCGGCGTTGGAGAGAAAGGGTGACGTCGGCAAGCAATTCTTCATGTACGCCGGCGCGCTTGTCTTGCTCGCGACGTTGACGTTCATCGACGGCAGCATCCCCCGTGACGTCTGCTTGCACTGCGGCCTCTTTTGCTGTGTTGTCAGGCTCGGGAAGGCGAGGTGAGGCTTCGCCATCGCGTCCATCTACGAGTGCTGCTGCTGCTGTTGCAGTGGGAAGCGGCTGACACACTTCCTCTGCTGTGAGTGGCGGTGGTGTGGAGATGTGCGGAGTCGCAGCAGCCTCAACAGGCGAAGGTGATCGCTCACTTTGCGTCTGGGGAAGTGAGAAAGGTGGTGCAGCCGGACACCTCACGACATCTTCCTCTTCAGGAGAGGCGACTACTCTGTCTGGTTGCGTGCTGCGATCGAGGTGCTGCACCAAAGTGGTGAACCAGGACGGCCCGTGTCGCAGTCCAGTATCGCACTCGGCGCTGAGGTTTGTGTTCAAAAACGCACGCTGCGGGTCGCCGTACGGATCGCCAAAGCGACGGGCATACGCGAGGCGAAGATGAAGAGGCACATCCATCGCTCGTTCGTCTTCGGGGAAACGGTGGGGGAAAGAAAAGAAGAGGAGGAATCAACGCACAAGCGGAGATGGAAAATGAGGAGCACGAAGAGGCAGCCGGTAGTTACATCCGAGAGGCAAGTAGCAGCAAATGAATGGCGTGACACAAAGGCAATGACGGAGCAGCTGAAGGCACCTACAAGGCAGCGAACGAGGCCACCTTACTGACAAATTGACCTCCAAGGAAAGAAGGGGAGAAGAAGGGAACATCTCTCCGTGTTGTTGCCGCGACAACACTTACGAGAAAGTGGTGTATCGCCTGTTTTGCACAGGCCAGTTCGAATCAACACCATTGCACGACACAAGGCTGTCTCCCCTCGTTTTACATCGCCTTTCGGGAGTGTAAAGTTCCTTCAACGCTTTGCACCGCGATGCCGCACATACACAATGAAGAAAACGCCCTTGTGCCTCACCGCACGCTCATATGTTTTCCTTTTTTTTTTGGTGGATGCGTCCGCAACGCATGCAGTGTCTGTGTGTGTGGGTCTCAAAGAAAAAAAAAACAATCTAGAGAAAAAAAAGATAAAACGGTAAGAGGAAAACGCAAAGGAACAGCATCAACCAACACGATGCGCGAGAGGTGGAGAAGACAGCGCACGCAACACCGCTCCCCTCTTCTCCTTCAGATGCATTCGTGCGCACACAACTAGAATGGAAAACAGGCACGGCGATCATAGCCTTCTCCTGACAATACAAGCGGCGAAACAAGCGAACGGGCAGGCGGGTTCGCAGAAAAAACAGGCTGTTCCACAAACTCCATCAACGATGGTCACGGCAGCAACAGCGACGACCCAAGAGTCAAGCGATCGCCGTCAAAGTGCACTTCAACGCAAAATGAGGGACTGGTACACGACATCCTCCGGCTTGCCAATCAGAATGATTGTCTCCGGCTCCGCCTTCTTGTTCTCCGAGTACAGCGTAATGGAGAGCGACTTGTACACGTTCGTCGACGACATGAACCCCGTGCTCTCCTTCCGCACATCACACGAGACAAGCCCCTCGTTGCCACTCGCTGGGTTCTTGAGAGTGAAGAGCATCTGCAACCGGCGCTGCTTCAGCCCGAGCAGATCGGCCAGCTCGTAGGAACCGCTGCGGATGCGGCGCAGCAGCGGCAGCCTGAAGCCGCCCACCGCGTTGTAGGCGCGAAACTCGCCGGTGCGGGGATGCGAGCCGAGGTGCTGCACCACCTTTTCGTTGTGCATCACGAGGGCGATGGACTGGTTGTAGACCGTCCCCGCGTTAATGCGGTAGCGACGCACGAGCGACAGCGCCGTGGTGTAGCAGATGAGACACGTCGCGAAGCCGCCCATGAAGCCGAGCCGCGCCACCGTCTGCAGGCTGAAGCGCGACAGCAACACGTAGCCCTTGAAGAAAATGTAGATCGTCACGAGCGTCGCGAGAGTGCCGGCGGCCACCTTGGCGTAGAAGATCACGTTGTCGGCTGGCAAGCCAAAGATGGTGCCGCCGTAGCGCGCCGTCGTCTTGTCGTAGGCGACGTCGTCCAGCTTCACCTTGTTCTGATGGCGGCCGGAAGACGGGAGTCGAGAAAGGTGCGACGGGAGGTGTGCATTGTCCCACGCGGCAGCAGCGGAGAGGAGGACGGAGGGTGTAGAGTGGAGGGGGTAGCGGCGACCAGCGTTGGGCCATCCCGCGCCACACCCGCCAGTGCGTATGGTGCCTGCAACCTACGGAGCATAATTAACGACGAGAAGAAAGAGAGATGCCTTTTGTGGTTTAAAGGTGTTGTCGTGTACTACAGTGCTGTTGGGGGTTTCGCCAAAGTCCTAAATAAAAACGCGAAAAAAAGAAGAAGAAAATAGAAATCAGCTAAAGTGGATCTACTGACAAAAGTGAGCTGTTTGTTTTTGCTGGACCAAGTGAGCCACGGGTGTGTGTGTGCGTGCCTATAAGAAAGGAAAGAATAAAGAAGAAGAATGGCTGAGAATCGCGTGTGCGTGGAGAGAAGATGCTGGTGTTTGAGCCACAGCTGCAACAGGCGACACCGTTTTTTTTTTTAATGACTGTAATTGACACGCGCCGCGATAAGAACCCGGCGGCGCAGACGACAATGTGCTGTGTCGGGGTGGGCGCAACGGCGATTTATGGAGGCTCGCCACACAGTTCGAGCGGCGATGGAAAGCAAAGTGAAGATGATGGGGGCACCAGAAGCGACGAGAATGAAAGCAGGGGCGGGAGACGAACGATAGTGTCCAACGCAAGTCAATACAGAAATAAAGACAAACTCCCTCACCAGTAACACACGCATACGCTTGATCGGAAGCTGATAACAGCTGTCGTAGCCTTGCGCACTTTCGCGCTCGCTTTGAATGAGTCATTGAGCGACCAGTGGTGGGCCCACTGCAGCGACAGAGAAGTGCGGGCATAAATACCTTTTTCTGAGTGTTTTCCTTTTGTTCACCCGTGCGTGAGCTAAAACTCCCTTGAGGGAGGTAGAAGAAAATTGAGAGCGCAGAGTGCAAGTGCCCGGCTACGAAAGCGGTGCTCTCTCATTCTTTCTCTCTCTCTCTCTCTCTCGACTAACAAATAACAAAGGAAGAGAGAGGTGTGAGAAAAAGGGAAAAAATCAACTCCTCGTCACTTTTTTCCCCCCCTCTTATAAAGGGCAATAGATCGTGGATGCGAGTACGAGCAGCGTCTGTGCTGAGCTGACGTGTAAACAAATATGAAGGAAAGAAAAAGAAAAACGGGAATTTTCAAGCACTGACACCGCGGACGATAAAGATCAAAAAAAGAACGAGGATGAAACAATACGAAAGCCATCCAGTAAAACAAACAAACAGAACAAAAAACAAGAGCGTGGGACACGCAGCGCAAACGAAGAGAGCAAGACAAATCACAACAAAAGAATTGAGCCGTTAAAAAAAAAAAAGGCAGATGCGACAGGAGAAGTCTTTCATCTGTTTCAGCAGGCCAAAAAAAAAGAAAAAAGAAAAAAATTCGGTGGAAAGCAAGACAAACGTGAATGCTGGGAAAGAACAACGACAAGTTCTTTGTACTGGTGAGGCAGAAGAACGGTACCGGTAAGTCTCTTTTTAAACAAACAAAAAAAGAGAGAAGCTAAGTGATGAGCAGCATTTCGAGACTCACAACTCGACAAACGTTCGCTAGACTGCAAACAACACCGTTTTTTGTTGTCTTTTTCGCCTCGTAACGGAAGCCAAGAAGTGTTTTGTTTCCCCTCCCAGCGTTGGTGGTGCTCTTCAAGTATGAAGACACACAACACACACACCACACACCACACGTAAAAGAAAAAAGAAAGTGGTCTTGTGAAGCGAAGAGATTAGCCTCCGAGGTCAACGCCACGTTCTTTGTTACTCTTTGCGTAGGACCGAAAGGTTGACAAAAGAAAGAGATAATAATAATAGAGGTAGCAACAAGAACAACAACACAGCTTCCGAATACTGTACAAAAAAAGGAGAGAGGGGAAGAAAGCGGGTCACTTTATGAGTGATGCTGAAGGGTGGGGTGGGAGATGAAAAATAAGAAGAAAAGAGAAGAAGCTGGGCGGTGAAAGCACAACGGAAATGCACCGGCGTTGATATACAGCAAACAGCTACGCTTGGAGGAAAAAAGGTGTTCGTGTTCACACAAACCCGCCCTCCCCCTATCTGCAAAAAAGAAGCCAAAAGAGAACAGGAAGCGAAAATAAAGTTCGTTTTTTTTCTTTTTACCAGCGATAAAACAAGGCAAAACAAACAAGGAGTCTCAGATAAACAGCGGAAGAAACAGAAAAAAAAAGGGAGCAGAGTAATGAAAAGAAGAAAAAGTGCGGGAAGAAAGCGCTGTTGAGTGGTTAAAACAACAGCAACAAAAAAAAAGACAAGAAAACAAAACACAAGGCAAAATAAAGAGGGAAAAAGCTCCGTGTAAAACGCTAAAGCGGCGGCGATGATGGTTGCCCCTCAGCGTCCTACATACCAGAAAAAAAAAAACCACTTCACCAGAAATCAACATGCCAGCAGGGCGAAAAAAGATAAAACAATCAAAGAAGCAGTACAACAACGTTAAGGAGGTACGGTATACCTCGCTACTCTTTTTTGTTTTTTGTTTTTGTTTTTGGCGAAGAGAGGAAAGCATTGATTAGGCAATAAGAAGGAAAGAAGGAGAGGGAGAGCAACATAGGATCAGGCGACGAAGACACGCTTACCTTTGCGAAGACGCAAGCTGGAGACGCAGTGTACTTCCCTTTTGGGGAACAAAAATGCGGGTATCGCTTGTACAGACAAGCGTGGAAGCGACACAGACGAAAAAAAGAAAAACGAGAAACATCCACTGCAGCAACAAAATAATACTGTATCGACGTCTTGGTCTCTAGTGTGTGGGCAGCTGGCAATGTAAATCTTCTTCTCCGGGGTAAGATGCAGCTGTCGAGTCGCTTGATCCTATCTTCTTCCAATCATAGTTATAATAATAGAAGAACAACACCAACGGAAAAGCACATTAGTTGATACGGTAAGACGAAGGCTAACGCCAACCTTCTCTTAAGAGGAAGAAATGTCGAGGGAGAAGGAGAGGACACTCGCAAAGTGTGAAAAGCTATGAAACAGCACCACCAAGATGCTTTCTTTACTTTCCATTCGTATTCTTATTTTTTTTTTTGCCTTTACTTACTCTAAAAGCTCTTTCACTTTCGTAAAGAGAAGAAACGAATATGTAGGTTGAGAAATTAGATTTATGTTTTTTTTTTGTTCCTTCTTCTGCTACTCTAAATTCATTCCAGGAGTTAAGAGGAGGGAGGAAGGCACGTTG
This sequence comes from Crithidia fasciculata, assembly GCA_000331325.2. Classification (NCBI taxonomy): domain Eukaryota; phylum Euglenozoa; class Kinetoplastea; order Trypanosomatida; family Trypanosomatidae; genus Crithidia; species Crithidia fasciculata. The sequence continues at coordinate 9,702 of AODS02000199.1, forward strand.
GGTCAGCAGCTTAGGTGTGAAAGCAGTCAAGAGTACAAAGCAGAAATTCAAGACACAACAAGTACGAAACAAAACGGCGGTGGTGAGACGAAAACCCGGAGTGTACTTTAAACACAGCACCGTGTTCCACCGTTGCTTGAGAAGGAAGGCAACATGAATAACAAAAGACAAGAAAAAAAAAGAGAACACACGCAAATGTGATTCGCTCAGCGTTCAGGGAGAGTCTTAACAACTGGATTCAAATAATGCATACTTAGAGGAACGCGGGATAAAAAAAAGTAGAGTTTGCGGAAAGGAGAGCACTGGTATAGCCCAAACACTCTCATAAAAAAAAAAAACAGTCTCGGTTGTGTCGTTTGCGGGCGGGCCCGTTTTTCAAGTGCTTCCTCAAAAGAAACGAAAAAAAGGCAATGAGTGGTGGAAAAAAAAATAGGCCGAAGGAAATCCGAAAAAAAAAGAACACTTGCTTTCCTTTTCGGGAAACAAAACAACATCTGAGACCTTTCAACGTGGAGGACGTAATAAACAAGTTCGAAAAATGGGACAAAAAAGTTTCTTGGCTTGGTACCGTGAAACCTATCAAAAAAAAAAAAAAGCAGCTTGAGTTTAAAGGGGGTTCTTATTTCTCGTTTCATGTTTCTCTCCGTCTCTTGCTATGACGCGTTAAGTCAACGCAGCTGTAAAAATTCAATGTCGCTGCGTGAGAGCGAAGAAAAAAAAAAGTGAGGGCCACAAACCACGGAGGAACCACAAGGATACATTGAAAACACTTAAAGCAGCATATAGATGGGTCCGTTCGAGAGGGAACGAGGAGAACAAAGAAAAAAAAAAGAAAAGACAAAGAGCAGCAAAACTCAATCACAGTAAAAGAAATAGATAAAAAAACGTATCAGGTATCGCAACACGACCTCGACAGAAAGAGAGAGAGGAAGCGCGGCTTTACATGACAGAGCACTGCGCACACTCCTTCGGCTTCACTTTACTGCGCTTACCATGCGGCTTCGGCTTGCCAAATGTCGGAGCTGAGTTGGAGATGTTCGTCAGCGTCGGACTCGGGGCCGTCTCTGGCCGTGACAACGTGCTTCGGTGCTCACCCTCGCAGCGGAAGGTCGGCGCTGTGGCACAGATGGGGGTCATGGTGACTGCACGCGCCAACACCTCGCGCTGCTCATCCTCCATACGATCCTGCATCGCGGTCAGCTCGCCGCTGCGCTGCTCCAGCGCGGACTGCAGCAGCGTCAGCCCGTTCCATGGCGCCTGCTTGTCCATGCAGATCTGCTCGAGCAGCTCGATGGTGCGGCCGTGCGCGCTGAAGCGGGGACGAGCGTCGAGCACCTCGGGCTCCAACGCGAAGGTGACGTGGCGCTCCCGCTTGCGCCGCATCTGAGCCTCCAACGAGGTAGACAGCGCACCTGTGAGCGGTGTGGCGATGCGACTTCCAAGGCTCCCTCGCATGGACGACCGCGCGTTGATGCTGTTGTTGTTGTTGCTGTTGTTCGCGTCGGCGCCATCCGGCCGAGTCGAAAACGACGGACTGGATCACGTACTTGAAGCGCTTCGGCGAGGACGGCGGGGTGGAGCCGGAGCCCTCCAGCGACGTCGTCGCACACTCCTTCATGCAGGAGACGAGACGGGGCTCGCTGCTCCCGCCAGGTGGGTGGTAGCTGTTCGGTTGAAATGCCAACGCTTTCCAGACAAGAGCCGCCGGGGCGGCGATCGCACGCGTCATCCTCCTCCTCGGAGGGAGAAAGGTTCTGCACCGTCAGCAGCAGCCGTGGTGCGTGTATGTCGTCCATGCTGTCCAGCGACTGCGCCGACGACTTGGTCGATCCGCTGTAGAGCGTCAGGGCGGAGATGCGCGGCGGCAGCGAGGCGATGAAGTGCTCGGCGTCCATTCCGGCGACAGAGAAGGTGTCGTGCGGGTTGCGCACCTCCCGCTGCTCAAACTGGCGCAGCTCCTCACGAAGAGCGGCGTTGGCCTGCCAGCAGCTTTTCAGCTGCTCACCAAGAGCCTGCAGATGACTCTGTTGTGCCGTGAGCACCCGTGACGACTCGAGGAAGCCACGGCGTGAGCGAGAGATGACGAATAGCGTGCCTGAGGCGAGGAAGGCCTTTGAGGTTCGTCCTATTTCCGCCGGCTGCGGGGCGAAGAGCGGGAGATGCTGCTGCACCTCCTGCACCGTGTTCACGTACAGCGACTCGAAGGTGCGCAGCAGGTGGACCTTCATGCGCCAGAACTGAATCGTGTTTGCCGCCTCCACCGTCCGCGTCCAGGAGAGGTGCTGACCCTTGCCTTTCGAGCGGAGACGTGCTTTGCGCTCCCGCGTGAAGAGGTGGCGCAGCTCCGCCGTGTGCTGGTTCATCAAGTGTGTCTGCCGCTGCAGCTGCGCGATGGAGGAGAGAAAGATCTCATAGCGGTCCTCGCTGTCGTCGCTGTCGTTGTCGAGAATGCCCTGCGAGGCGCGACGCTCCTTTGCGGCGCGGCGGTCGCACGAGCAGGCACTCCGCCGCGCCGTCGCCGACTCCCCATCGCTGCTCTCGTTCTCCTCGTCGCCACAGCTGAAGCGCCGCGGCAGCGGGGAGTCGTGCGTGCCGTCCTCGTTGTCCGAGTCAGACAGCATGCTGCCGGAGAGAAGGGCATCGGGCAGCGTCACGTCCTCCCGCAACGACGGGATGCAGCTCTCCGCTCTGGCTCAGCTCGCCGGTGGCAACAGCGTCGGACGCCTTTGGGTGGCGCACAACGTAGTGACAGTCTTCCGGGGAAAAGGGGTCGGGCGTGGTGATGGGCAGCTCCGGTGTTTGGAGGGGCTCCACCTCACCGTTCTCCATCATGCGCCACCCGCGTCTTCTGCGACCACTTGGATGACTTGCCCGGCGGTGCGGACCAGCTCGTCTTTCTGCCAGCCTCAGAGGCCGAGGCCGGAGCGCTGGTGTGGCGGCGGAGCGAGCTGCGCACGCTCATCGTCAGCAGCTCGGCACCCTCGTCCTCTTCGTCCTGCACTTCGAGGATCTCACGTGTCGTCTGCGGCGTCCTGGCGAAGCTGCCACCGCCGTAGCCGCGTGGGGTCTCCTGCTGGTAGTGCTTCGGCGTTGCACCACTGCCGCTGCTGTAGCCGTTCTTGAGGTTGTTGTGCATCCAGCGGAACTCGTTGGCGAGCTGCTTGAAGAGGTGCGGCGACTTGCGCTTCGGCGTGGCAGCGCCGTTGCGGGCACTGTTGCTGTTGCCGGGGATGGCGTGGGACGGGGTGGAGGGGTCGTTGTTCAGCAGAACGCCGGTGAGGTCGTCCGCCTCGACGGCCTCGTCAAGCGAGCAGGTGCTGTTCCGATGGCTGACGAAGGTGCGGCCCGAGCCAGCCTGTTGGCCGGTGCTCGTAGGCGTCACCATCTCGTGCCGCTCGCTGCGTAGGGCATCTTGGAACAACGAGCTGGAGGACGGCTTCGGTGGTGCTACTAACATGCCCTTGGTATCTCGCAGACAAAGGCAGAGAAAAACAAAAGTACGTCAGGTGACGAGGAACGAAGAGAGCAGTATAAATGTACGCACACACACACGCGCTACAGTCAAGATAAAGAAAAAAAAAAGAAGTTGCTTTGCTTACTTTGAGTTTCTTAGTCGTGTCAAGCCGTGAGAAAAAAGAAAAAAAAAAAAGAAAAAGTAGCACAAGACAGCTTCACGCGACCGCGATAACAGCCGCGAGGAGCTTTACTGAAACCCGTCGAGGCGAGTTGCTTCTGTTTCAAGTGCGCACAAACGCTTTTTTTGTTTGTTTTCTATTGACAACAGTTAGAGAGATGAACACGACCTACGACACTTACAAAGCGCTTTCACAACCCAAGAAAAAAAAACGGCAATTGAAAGAGAGTGGAATTTGAGAAGATACGCTGCTCGTTCTAGAAAAACAGAGTAGGTAGTGGTTGAAGTAAAACGAGAGAGTGTCGAGTGCTGTATCGAGAAAAAAAAAATACAGAATAATAATGCCTCTGCGAAAAGAAAAGAAGCAAAATGTCAGCGGTAAAAAAAAAGAAGAAGAAGAAATCAAGACAATAACAACAACAACACTACACACCAAGATCTGAAAGCACAAGCACTATAGAGAAGTGAAAAAGAAAAAATAAGAATAATAAGGGTACGGAAGAAGACAGCAAGAGGGAAAGGGCAAAATAATCGAGAAAGGTGTTAAATAGAGACGCAGAGGCACTAGAAACGGGCGGAGAAAAAAAAAAGACAGAGCGTGAACGTCGAAGGACCAGGATGGAGTACCTGTAAGGAAAGAAAGATGGAGGAAAGACAGAGAGACTGCAATTCTCAGTTCTTAAACAAACAAACAAAAAAAAAAGCAGTGGTAGAGAATAAAACAGAAGAAAAGAAACGGACAAAGAGAAAGAGAAAGTAAGGTGCGAGCCAAAGAAAAAAAGGTTTTATCCGTTGTTGTTAACGGGAGGGGAAGGAATGCTTCTTAGTGAGGCACCGTGGGGAAACAATTCGACTACTACTAAAACAGAACAAATATAAAGTTTAAACAGCAGCACGGCACAGAGATCGTCCAAAGAAAGAAAAAAGAAAGAAAGAAAGCTGCAGCCTTGCTTGGGAGAGCAGATTGCCGCTTATATAGAAGTTTTCCGTTTCAGCCTACGTCCAAGCACAACTGCACAGAGTGCTTTGTTACGCGGGACACCACAAAATGATGCGAAGCAAAGACAGGGACGTAGAGAGGCTTGGAGTGAGACGCGTGAGTGGTTCTCTCTTAAGCTAAGTCTCACACAGCTTTAACCCTTTGAATTGCAACGGACCACCAAAAAAAAAAAACTTACCTTTACCGTCCGGCTTTCTTTTTTCTTTGGTCCTTGCTTAGGTGGGGAAGGAAGGCTGCAGCAGGCGAGGCAGGTGGAAGGATGCTGCAGACGGTTGCCTGCTAAAGCGCCTCTGATAGTGGCTATTGTTTGTGTTTGTGTGGGTGTTGTGTGCTGAGTGTGCACAGGTGTGTAGTGCTTTCCTTCTACTATTCCCGTGTGGAGGCATTCATGTAGTGAGGTGGAAGGCACAAACAACAAAAAAAAAGATGAGGGGAAGGAAGGGAAAAAGACGATGTTAAACTGCAGTCATTGAGAGGTGAAAGGTGGGTTTTGAACGAGAAGAACGTGGGGGCTTTGGCGATCACAGACTGGCGGAAAAGGCCATCCGTGACAGGATTCGAACCTGCAACCCTCTGATCCGTAGTCAGATGCTCTTCCATTGAGCCACACGGACGCTTAGCAAAAGCGCCGAATTCACGCACGGTGCGCTCGGCATGACCAACGCTTCTGAGTCGCTTTTTTAGTGGTGGGACTGATTGGCCTGTTAAGATTACAGAACAGAAAAAAAAGGAAAATAAAAAAAAAACCAACACGCGAGAGGCACGTCAAACACAGCGCCTGACTTGCCAGCTCTTACGGCCAAGAAGACACCAAATCCATCCTGAGAAAGCCGATTTACACGAGACAACACCGAACAACAACGAAACAGACGGCATCTAAACTTAAAGAAGTCAACAACGTACCACGAAGTGGCGTGGAGAGGCGACAGAGTGCTCGTCTTGCCACCTCTCTCTCACTCTCTCTCCGCTTCACAGCGCTCTCCGCCCTTGTTCTAGACCTGCTCGCCAATGTTTGCCGGCAGCTCCTCAATCTGCGTCGCGTAGAACTGCTCGATATCGCGCAGCAGCCGCAGCTCATCGCGACGAACAAAGGTGATGGCGAGCCCCGTGCGTCCCATACGCCCGGTGCGGCCAATACGGTGGATGTACTGCTCACGCGACAGCGGCACATCGTAGTTCAGCACGAGCGACACCTGCTCGACGTCGATGCCACGAGCCCACAGGTCCGTCGTGATGAGAACGCGGCTGTGGCCGTCGCGGAACTGCCGCATAATCTCATCCCGCTCCGCCTGCAGCATCTCACCGTGCATCGCACTCACGGTGAACTTGTCGCGCGTCATGCGCTTCGACAGCTGCTCCACCTTCTTGCGCGTGTTGCAGAAGACGACGGCGTGGGCAATGGTGAGACTGTCGTACAGCTCCATCAGCACGTTGTACTTGTTCTTCTCCTCGTCGACGGATACGAAGTACTGCTTGATGCTATCAACAGTGATTTCATCACGCTTCACAAGGATGCTCGCCGGCTCCGTCATGAACTTTTCTGTCATCTCCAGCACATCGGCCGGCAGCGTCGCGGACACCAAGATCACCTGCAGGGGCGGCACCATGCGGTAGATGTCGTGGATCTGCGCCTTGAAGCCCTTGCCCAGCATCTCGTCCGCCTCATCCAGCACAAGGGTCTTGAGCCCGTTCACACGGAGACTCTTCCGGCGGATCATCTCGAAGACACGACCCGGCGTGCCAGAGACGATGTGCACACCGCTGTCGAGGCGGCGCACATCCTCGTCGGCGCTGCGGCCGCCAATGCAGGCGTAGGCGGTGAGGCCCATGTGGTGGCCGATGCTGTTGCACAAATCCTGCGTCTGCACCGCCAGCTCGCGCGTCGGGGACAGAATGAGGGCCTGCGTCTCACGCGTTTGGGGATTGCAGGCCTGCAGGAGGCAGACGCAGAAGGCGGAGGTCTTACCAGTACCAGAGGAGGCCTGCGCGATGACATCGCGACCATTCAGAAAAGGCACGATGAAGCGCTTTTGAATGGCGGTGGGCTGCTTGTAGCCGAAGCTGTACATGCCCTTCAGTAGGTCCTCCTTAAGCCCCATCGCCTCAAAGGTGGGGATGGCCAGGACATTGGCCTGGATGTCATCGACTTGTTCAGCTGCCATGGATGCAAATATGTATGTGCGCACACACAAGCGAGAGTATTGCACCTCGGTGCTGTCTATTCGCTGCGGCGCTTGCGCGTAGTGCTTTTGTGTGTGTGTGTGGCGGTGTGAAAGTCGGCAGAACTCGCGAATTAATCTCTCTCTCTGTCTGTCTATATGTGTGGTGTTTTGCGCGTTCGCGGTTACTGAAGATGCCGGACTGAGGGCAGCGACACAGCTACAAGACGACAGCGACGCGAGCAAATTGGTTCGCACAACTGCGTGCAAGGGAGTGGGGAAGGGGAAAGAGAGAGAGAGAGAGAGAGGAAAGAAAAGTGGAGAAAAAAGGGAAAAAGGAGAACGTATCGATGAGCCAGCGCTTATTGCGGCATCTTTATGATCTCATCACCATCAATGCATGGAGTAGGTGTCGAGAGAACGCATAGAAAGACAGAGAGGGGTGAAAAAAAATACCTACCAAGTCCCGAAAAGAAGACATGAGCGACGAGCAGCGATACATCTTATTTCTTTGTTGCTAAACAGTTTTGTTGTTGTGGTGGTGTTGGTGCCATCATCGCAAAGCCTCAAATACACAAAAAAGAAAGTCCACTTATTCGAGGTGTTTTAGTGAACTGAGGAGAAGGAGGCGTGACGCTGCCGTAGCGAGCGGGACGTCATCTGCTCTCGGTGCAGGTTCTCCCGCAATTGCGCAATCACACCAGCACTGCGGCGACACGTCTCCTCTAGCAACTCGTTGCGCTGCTCTAACGTACGAATTTGCAGCTGCAGATCACTAAGCTGAGGCCCACGCTGCGCCTCCTCGCGGCTCTGTTCCATCATAGTACGTACGACACTTGTCTCCTGCCGGTGCTGGCGCTCTAAGAGCTGACGCGCGCTCCGCTCCGCCTCTAGTCTGTCCTGTAAAGACAGCTTCTCCTGCTTCACAGCCTCCACCTCCGCAATCCACTCCTGCAGCTCCCGTTGAAGCTCCGCCTTCTCCGTCGCGTGAGCCTCTCGCGCCGCCTGCACGGTCGCCTCAGCCGCCTCGACCTTCCGCTGCCCGCTTTCCGCCTCACGACGCACTTCATCAGCGTGCGTCTCAGAGAGCGACGTCAAGTCTGTCGCGTGCTGCGCCTCCACGGCGCGTAGTTGCGCTTGCTGCTCCGCCTTGAGCGTGTCGAATGCGGCCTGGAAGTTGAAGGCATGGCGCTCCGTCTCGCGGAGCTGCTCTTGGGTGGCCTGCAGGAGCACCTCGATGGCGCGGTGCTCCTCTGCGTGGCGGCGCAGCGTGGTAGCTTCCTTCTGCAGCGTCTTCAGCTCTTCCTGTGTCGCTCTCAGACGTTCTTCCGCGGCGTAGCGCTGGCGTTGACTCGAGACGGCAGCCTCCTCTGCCGCCTGCAGCTTTGCCGTAGACGCCTCTGTACTGTTGTGCAGCTGCTGCCGCAGGTTGCGTTCCTTGTCGGCCGCGGTGAGATACTTTTCCCTCAATGCGCGAAGTTCCTCCTGCTGACTCCCGCAGCGCTGCTGCAAAGCATCTAAGTCACGCTGCCGCTGTGTCAATGTGTCTACTTGCTTCGTCAGCTTCGCCAGGCGCATACGGCTGTGCTCCTGCGTCAGCAACACCGCCTCGTGCTTCGTGAGGAGCTCAGAATTTTCCTGCTGCGCAGCTGCGAGAAGATGCACGACACTGCGCACCACCTTCACGGAAAGGGCCCACTTTGTCTCAGCGCTGCAGCACCGTTCCTCTAGCACACTCACCCGTTCCTTCTGACACGCCTCCTCGACCGCATGACGCTGCTGCCGCAGGTGCACCTCATGCACATGAGCCGCCAACCTCTCCCGCTCTACCGTCAGCTCCCGCTGCAACGCGTCACCGCGATCCTGCTCATCGCGGGCCACCGACACCGCATCGGCGAGTTCGCGGCCGTGCGCCTCGGTAAGCGCCTCACACTGACCGTCCAGCTTCGCTGAGTGCGATGCCCACTGCTCGGCAACCGCAGCTGCGCGTTTCTGCCGATGTGCCGCCGCTCGCAGCGTCTCAAGGATGTCGCTTGCGTCCCGCACCACGACTTGCAGTACCGACGCAGCCGCCTCCTCCTGCAGTGCGCGTTCCCGGGCTTCAGCGTGCACGATGGCCTCGACTGCGTAGCCCTCCCATCCGTCGCAGCACCACTGCGCGTACTGAAAGGCGTGGCGTAAACTGCGCAGCTCGGCAGTTATGCTGCGCACATCCTCCACGATATCGTCTAGCCCGTGGTCAAGCTCGGACGGTCGGTCGAGCAGCACACGGAGCTCCGCGATGTGATCGCACCATGCGGCGTTCTCGCTCTCCTGAGCCGCGATAAGGCAGTCTTTTTCTGCCACGGCAGCCTGCAGACTGTCGACGAGGACCAGCGTGGCACCATGACGGCGTTCAAGGTCGTCGCGTGCGTGCAGCGTCTGCTCCACCAACGTCCGCATGCGCTTGTTGTCCTCATACAGCTTAAAGGCATCGGCATCTTTCTCGGCGATGGTGGCGAAGTAGTTTTTGAGAATTACGTCAACGTCATCGCCTGACATGGCAATGCGCTATTGGTGCTGCCTAGCTCACAGCTCAAGAAAAAAAGTAAGCAGGAGAAAAAAAAATAGAGCAAATAAAATTACGTTATACACTCTTCAAAGAGCAAATTTGTTTTTTGCTATTTATGCGTAGGTGGATCTATGGAGTGGTGTCTATGCTACCATGGCTAGAGGCAGTTCTTGCTGGAGATCCCACGATGGGGAGTCAGAGAGAGAGCAAGTGGAATTGAGCAACGTCGCCTTTTCCGTCACCAAACGAGAAGGGAGAGAGTGTACTGGAAGTGAAGGAAAAGATAAAAAGAAAGGAGAGGAAGAAGTACGTACGAAGGAAGGCTCGCTGCATTGCGGAAGACTTCTATTTCAGGCCTTTTCGGAAACAACCACACAGAAAAAAAGTACTTGACTGTCGAATGCGTAATGTCTGAGGCGACAACTTTGACACATGACTTGAAACAATCCAATTCTCAAGCCACGTTTTATATAACGATGAATGTGATGCGAAGCACTCACCATTCCTCATTTCAATCATTCTTCTCACGCACGCCGTTAAGTAAAAAAAAAAAAAACCGTTTTTACACTAGCTGTCAGTTCTTTTATAATATCTATTTTCAAAGCTCCATAGAAGAGCATCACTCTCCACGAGATAAACAGGGTAAAGTAATGGTGTACATCGAGAAGAAAAGAAAAGGGTTGTTGTCATCTCAAAGTGTTTTAATTCCGAAGAGAAGCAAAAGACGCACGTTGGCGGCATGCAACTCCATCAGTCGCTGTCGTCGCCGGCCCCGCCAAAGTGAGCGTCAAGCTGCCGGACATCGTCCACGTCCTCCTGCAGCTGGATCGCCTCCTCCTGCTCCGCCTCCGACAGGCGCCGCTGTCCACTAGTGTGCTGCGCTGCTCCTGCTGCTGTGACGGCAGACGAATTTCCATTGGCCGGCACTGGCGTTGCATGACTTGGCTTCGAGGGGTGTGGTGGGTGAGCCGCCGGCACGGAGGGACGGCGTGGGGGACCGGAGTGGGTGCTCCCGCCGTGTTGAAGGCGCTGCTCGAAGGCGGCGATTTCGTCTGCAGGAGGTTCGAAGTCTTTGGAGTCTTCCTGCACGTAGGTGCCCTGCAGCATCGGGTCGCCGCTCTCCTTCGGCGGAGGAGAACTCGTTTTCGGTGGAGGGGAGCTCGTTTTCGGTGGCATTTTTCTTACTTTTTTTCTTCCTTTTGCAGGAGCCCCAGAGTGTGTCGTGGGTTGTAGTCTATGACCTCTCGTTGCAGTAAGGGGAATGTGATGCAAAGAGAAGGAGAGAGAGAGGGCAAAAGGCACTTCAAGCCGGATGTGCAGTACTGCCTAACAAGAAACCAACAAACGAACAAAAAAAAAAAGACAACCTAACATATGAGAGAGGGAATACAGTGGGAAACGCCTTAGTGCTGTCCAACAATGTCGCTCAAGCAGAAAGGCGGCAAGGAATAGTATCGCAGAAAACTCGCTTTTGCTGCCCAATATTGGTGTCATTTCTTTGCATGCCGACGATTGTATGTAGTCGCTCTTCTGTACTTTTACTTCGTGTGCGAAATAAGGGCAAAGCTCGGCACAGCTGACTGCAGCACAGATAAGGTTCTGCATGAGACACGTTCACTTCGCCTGGATAATCTACAACTATTTTCTTTTCGCCACGAGCGTTGAAAAGTGCGGCGACTTTTTCGTCGTTTAGGATCGTTGATCGACCTACTATTTTCGTTTTGATCAAGTGACGCATCTTACGTTGGTGCTCCTTAATAAGTCGGTGTGCGCAGCTGAATCAAGCAACTCCGTCAAGCTATTGATCGCTCTCAAGATAAATTGACAGAGAACCTGCAACACAGAATATTAGTCGCATCTCAAGACAAGACGAAGTCACGACAGAAAAATCTTTTTTTTTTTTTATTAAGAACAGGGAAAATTTTTGCGAAGTTAAAAGAGAGAGTTGGAAAACAGAAAAAGAGAAGAAAAAAAAGAAAAACCGGTGTCAACAAAAACAGAAGAAAACCAGAAAACTATCGACAAAATGAGCTAGTAGCCTAGAGCAACTCATTTCTCGTTTTGCCACAAGGCTGCAACAAAAAAGATCAAAAATGGCTTGTACAATCCTAACTGAAGACACTAAACAGCAACAACACGCTCGCAAGCTTTTTTTAAAGTAGAGTCTTTGAGTTAATCTGATGCACACCGGTTTTTTTTTTTGCGTTTAGCAGTTGAGCTCTGCCACCTTTGTAGTCTTTTCTGTTGTGAGCAAAAGTTGTTTGATTGTTGAGATCGACTGCCTAAAAAATAGAAGAATCAAAAAAAAATTCCTACAACGCGAAGGCGGAGAGCAGGCCGACGCACCACCCACCCATCATGACAAGGCCACCGAGCGGAGTCAGGGGGCCGATAGCCTTCGGAGCGCCAAGGACAACGGCGTAGATGGTGAAGGAGAAGAGGGTGGTGCCGATGGCCAGCAGCCAGGCCGCCACGTGCATCCGCTTCGCCGCACGCGGGCTGTTGCCGCGCAAGCTCTCCGACAGCGCCAGGGCAGCAATGGCAGCCATGCCGTGCATCATTTGATAGTGCGCTGCGAGCTTGAAGGAGTCGCGGTCCTCCTGCGAGTGATTCTCAAGGCCGTGGGCACCGATGCTACCCGCAATCAGCCCGGTGAGGCCGAGGAGGCAGGTGCAGAAGACCAGTGCACTGAAAGCCATGCTTGTCTTCTTTTGAGAAGCTGAAAGGTATTTTTTTTTCTTGGTGAGGAAATAGAAAGTAAATGAAATTTTGAGACCAGCAAACTGCGACAGCTCTGGTAGGTTATTTTCAAAAGATGAGGTACAGCAAAAAGAAAGTGCGTTGGAAAAGAGAAAGAGCGAGAGGAAGCAGAAGAAAACCGGAGACGCAAGGCGGCATCTGTGATGAAAAAAAGTAAAGAGCAAAAGATAGGAGGGGTGAAAGTGATAGCTAGAAGCGTAAGTACTACTGTCCTTGTCAAAACTCTCTTGCCGGCGGACGATGAGATCAAAGAGCCGAGTCAATCGTTCGAGGGTAATTTAAATCGGCAGCAGCAAACACGCGGCTGTCGAAAATTTAGGTTCGCGTCACTGAGAAAGTCGCGAAAAATAATACGGCGACTACATAGTGCTTTCTCTTGTGCGAAGAAAAGAGTACAAGCGTTTTTTTTTTTAATTTGCAGGCGACTCGAAAGATGCGCAGTGACATTTTCAAAATGAAGACAGCTTTTTACCCTTTCTCTCGCTCTATGACGAGACGTGATTCACGCATGGCGGCCGCGCTATCTTGTGCTGCATCTGCCCCATTGAAAGAGCCTATCTAAACGGAGACTACAAAAAAAAAAAAAACCGAACGTTTTTGCCGAGATTTTGAAGAAGATACTTATTTAGCCTTTTTTTTGATGTTACTTTTTGCGATTTGCACTAGAAGAGAGAGAGCGTACGCTGCAGCTCTTTTTAAAGAGCGACGGCGGCTGCGATCATGCAGGCCCAGCCTCCCATCATAACATAGCCGCCCGTCGGCGCCAGCTGCGCGATCGTCTTGGGTGCGCCAAAGGTGCGGGCGTAGATGGTGCCAGAGAAAAGCGTGGTGCCGGCGAGGAACATGCAGGCGCCAATGAAAAAGCGCTGTGCAGCGGCGGGATGAGACACCTTAACCGCCTGGCTGAATGCAAGGGCGGCAACAGCAGCCATGCTGTGCATCAGCTGGTAGTGCGAGCCAATGAGAAAGGAGTTGCGCTCCGCCTCTGTCTTGCTTTTAAGACCGTGCGAGCCGACCGCACCAGCGATGACACCGGTGAGGCCGAGAATGCCACTGTAAACGAGGGGAATGTTGACCATGTTATTGTTGTGGTTTTATACTTTTGCTTTAAAGGGTGTTTCGTCAAAGTTGTTTTGGACAATGGTGATACACACCTGTACTGCTTTTTCAGAGCTCGTAGCGGCTTTAGTGAAGAAGAAGAAATGGGTTTTTGTTTATTAACTGGTGAGTGTTGATGAGGTTGATGAGAGAAATTGAGGAAGGCAGTAAATTGATAAGAATAATGAAAAGAGTACGTCGAAGATAGAGCGCGAAGAAGGGTTGTGGTTTGAATTGACTTGTTCGCCGAGCCGACACATAGAAGAAGAGAAAGAGAGAGCGAGAAAGATAGAGAAGTGAAATGCATATGAGTCAAAGCCAGAGTTAAAAAAAAGCGGGCGGAAGGAAAGGGAAAGAAAGCGACAGGAAAACTGGGAAGTACTACGGAAGGCGGCGTGCGATCCTTAAATTCCGCCGCCAGCATAAATGCATCCAATGCAGCAAGTCCCTTCCCGCTTTGATTGAGATCCACCCACTGCCGCTCCTCTCGCCTAAAAGTTCTTTGTATTGCTTAAGGCATCATAGATCTGCACGCACACAAAGATGGCAACCTTACTGCCTACGAAACTTTCTGATTTTTATTAAGATGCCCCGAAAGTTCTTATGATAGAGGCCTTGATTTGTCAAGCTCTTTCCCCTTTCGTTTTCTTTCCCGTTATTGGCGTGTTTTTTTTGTGGTTGAGACTGGAGGCAGCACACCAGTGAACAACGGCTTCGGTACCGGACTTTGACTGCTGATAGACCCATCATTCGTTAATCACGTACGCTCACAGAAAAAAAAAAAAAGGGGCAACGCAACTAAACGTAGCGCCGCGTACGTGAAGCGCGCAAAAGCCTTTCGCAACTCTTACACGTCTTTGTAAGAAGGTGCCGCCACGATAGGCTTCCTAGGAGTAACTGTCAAATTCGAAGAAGAGATCAATCATTGCACAAACGGAGGAGCTATTATTTTTTTTTTCTGAGAAGTAAAGTGCTGCGACACTGCTCGCTTCTTCTTTTCCGGTGCGGCGCGACGAGTCTCATCGACTTCCCTGATCGAAAGGGGAAAAGAGAAAGTAAATTGAAGTAGGTATCAACATTTGCCGCTTCAGTTGGTAGAGGTGCTTTCTGTGCGTTCGCCTGCCTTCATTATATCCCCCCTATTATCTGTTTGTGCGTTCGTGTCGTTTGCCCCTAGGCAGAATAGTAAAAGACAAAAAAAAGCTTAAAAGAAAATTTGATTGTTAAGTTGGGATGAAACGAAACGAAAGTACAAAAAACAAAACGAGCCGCTAAACAACTAAAACAGATAAAAAAAAGCAAAGCGCTCAACGAAGAGAGGAAGAAGGAACAAGAGAAACGCTTTTCTTCTCTTTTACGTTTCTGTTTTGTTCATGTGCGGGCCACCAATTGAGCGCACCATAAAAATAGAGGACATCAAAGAAAGAGAAACAAACAAACAAGCTAAAAGGATGCTCGTTTGCGTGTTAGCGGGCAGCACGGCAGAGGAGAAGAAAAATAACACTGCAGTCAACTAATAGATACTCACACACCATACAGATTGGTGCCAAAGCACAGATGCGACCGCTTCGCCAAACGGAGATAACGATCTACGCGCCATTAGTGCTGACAAAGAGCAGCACAGCAACATCCTAAACCAGTTGGCGAACGTGCAGCACCGTGTAGCCCCAATTCCTTCCTGCGCTCTAACGCAATCTCTGAGACCAGACAGCCAGAGGCAAAGGACCTTCTACCAGTAAAGCCCCGCCAATCCCACGTTGACCCAGCCAAGCACGAGCACCAACCCACTCGTCGGCGTCAGCGGCCCCATGAACTTCGGACACCACCGCACGCAGAGGGAGTAGATGGAACCCGCAAAGCCCAACGCGCCGGCAGCGACCAGGTAGAAGCCCTTCTCCAGCCGAGAGGACGCCTCCGGCGACTCCTTCGCAAGGGTCATGAGCCACGCGATAGCACCGAGGGCAACGGTGTGGGCCATGTGGTACTGGTTTGCCGTCAGCCACGAGCGGCGCTG
The DNA here is from genome assembly GCA_000331325.2 of Crithidia fasciculata. Taxonomy (NCBI): domain Eukaryota; phylum Euglenozoa; class Kinetoplastea; order Trypanosomatida; family Trypanosomatidae; genus Crithidia; species Crithidia fasciculata. The sequence continues at coordinate 24,918 of AODS02000199.1, forward strand.
GCGCATGTTCAGCTTCGTCTTGAGGCACGAGCCGACGTAGTCCATGGCGAAGCTGGAAGCGCCAACGAGGCCGACAACCACCATCGGCCCGTGCGTAGACTTGAAAGCCGCCATCTTCTTTTTTTGTTGTTGTTATTGGAAAGTGTCTTAACTTTAGTTTTTTTTTTTACGATGCGTTTGTTTTGTGATGAGAGACAGCTGGGAGTTTGCCGAGGTGTTTTTATTGGAAGCCGAACTGTGCCGGCAAATAAAGCAACGAAAGGGCACGAATAAAGGTTAAAAAAAGGGGGAGGAAAAGGATCACTGAATTTCGTGGTGGAAGACAGCTGGCAGCTGATGCCCCTACAAGATCGATTACAGCACACAAGAAAAAGGTCGTGAAGCTAAGGATTCCCAAACTCACCCAAAAGCAAAGGCGATAAAAGGGTCTCGTTGTGTTAGCTATTCTTGCGTCGCGCTCTTATTCCCTCCGAAGAAGAGAGCGCAGCGGCGTCGCCTGCTGGTTCGGTGGCTTCTGAGAAGAAGCAAAGAAACTCGTGGTCATCCTGCTAGCCCAACCTTACTCCGCTCCTATTCCGTCATCTTCTCAAACAACCACTTTCTCTGCCACTACTGTCCTGTCTGAAACGCAACGTTGCTTCTCCCACTTTCACGCGTCGAAACGGAAAAAAACACATACTAGGAGAAAAAAAAAAGCCATAAATCAGACGCACCACAACAAAAATGACAAAAATAGGGAGAAAACAAAGTCATTGATATGCGTGCATGGCTACGAAACAACGCTCCATTGACGCCGGTCATCTGCCGCGTTCTTCACCTCAGAGGGCAATTTTCCACCAGCGCCTTCTCTTTTTTATTTTTCCTCACGATTTAACAGAAAACAAATATGAATCTTCAACGGCATGCCAGCTTTTCGTCTCTTCGTGTCTTTCCGTTGCTGATTTGCGTGCCAAAAACGACTAGATCGTTGCGTTACCTATAATAAAGGAAAAAGGAAAAAACAAATAGCACGTGTGTAGAGACCCGGAGATACTGGCCAAGTTCCGTAGAGGTTCAGCGACGAAGAGAAGCAAGATACGAAGAAGAGACGATCACGAAAAGACGTGGGAATCCACGAAAGACACTATTTGAGGATAAATTAGTTGTGTTATGTTGGAATTGTTACGAAAAGAACCTTTTTTGTTTTGTTGTCCGTACCAGGAGGACACTTGGAGTGTATTGAGAAAAGTCAAGCGAGAGAGATAGCATCGCGCACAACACCAAACGTGTATGTCGGCCATTGCATCTTATCCGAGAAGCGCTGATCGAACACGACACGTTGCCTGCAGCGAATCCGCGGGCTTTCCCAAATGCACCACAACTTTTTCAACATACATCCGCAGACCGAAAGACGAGCGTAAGAGAAAAAAAAAAAACGAAGAGCGATTGGGAAGAAAAGAGGCTGAAGACGTTTATCCCTGCACAACAGTGGGTCTCCACCGTAACAGCCGATACGAGCACTTCCTCCTCTCCTTCTTCACCCCTCTCTTCTCCCAAACTCTTCCCCACGATAAAAAACTAAAAAAGTAGAGCCGACTGATTTGGCACACCGTCCTTTACACCGTTGTATCACAGAGCTTAGGCGGTCGCCTTCATCTCCGTTCCACCAATCGCGACGCACACCCACCCCGCCGCGAGAAGAGCGCCACCAAGGATCGGCGTCTTGCCCAGGAAGTGGGGCTTGTGCAGCGTGCTGTACACGTAGCGGGAGCCGGCGAGAATGGCCGTGCCGGCAGCGAAGAGTGCGTAGGCGCGGCGGAAGTGCGTCGCCGCCGGCTCCGCCACGCGCGGCGCGAGTGCAGCCACGACGAGCATCGCGACGGAGTGAACGATGTGGTACTGGTTCGCCACGTTGTAGGCCTTGAACTGGTTTGTGTCCATCATCTCCAGAAAGGCGTGCGAGCCGAAGGCCCCCATGACGACGCTGAGGCCGCCGGAGAGACCGGCGATGAGCATTGGCACGTTGGTGCCGGAGAGGGCGGTGCGAATGTTGGCCGACATGGTGAATATGTGCTCGGCGGAGGCGAAGTTCGAAAACGCGAAAACGAAAAATGAGGAGAGCGGACAGCTGTAGCGTAGAGAGCACGACTGCAGGAGCGTAAACAAAATAGGGGTGTAGTGGTAGTGGGAATCTGTACGATGAATGGAAATAAGTGTGTGGTGGTTGAGAGAGATAGATAGAGAGAGAGAGTGATAGAGGTTCAGAAAAACACTGGAAAAGAAGCCATGAGCCCTGCAACTCTGCGGTGTTGGACACAGGACACACAGCAGTAAGTTTTTGATCATCGAGGGCGTCGTCTCACTGCATACGTGCCAGCAGCAGCTCAAGTAAAAAAAAAAAACACCGTCTTGTGCAATAGAAGCTTTGAGAGTTACACAAAAGGTTGTTGGAGCAGAAGCAAGCAAACCAAAAAAACTCGAGTTAAAACAATAATACAGGGAAGCAGAGAAAGATGCGCAGATCGAAAGAAAGAGAAAAAGAGAGACAGAACTAAAGGTGTTTGACCGCGGTGCCAAAACACAGCAACAACACTACAAAAGGAAAGGAAAAAAAAAGAAAAAACAAGGAAGAGATTGCGCAACATCTACGACTCCTTTCTGGCACTACACAACAAAAGGCCTTTGCAAGGTGACAACACGAGTTTTCACAGAGCGAGCACAGAGGCCGCGGCGGCTCCACCCACAACTGCGGTAGCCACGGTGGCAACGGCAGCGGTGCCAACAATCTTGTTGCGGATGCTGCGGTTGTACTTCCGTGCGATTTTCAGCTCCTTGCGTCCCGCTTCAATGAAATCGGTGCTTCGTTGCATATTGAAGAGAATCACGTCGAGTATCTCGTCCTGCTCGTGCACGAGGAAGGCGAGGTCGTTGAAGAGCTGGTTCAGGTCGCGCATGGACTGCTCGATGCGGTAGATGTCGTTGCGCGTCTCGATGATCGAGGCGAGCACGTCCTTGCTCTGCTGGAAGATATAGCTTGTCGTGTTGTTCTCCAGCACCTGCTCCGCCAGCTGCGCCGCCGTCGCGTCGTCGATGGCGCTGCCGTCGGGGTTGGTGTACTTGATCTTGATCTGTCGCTGCGTCTGCGACTTGTAGAAGGCCTCGTTGGCCGACTGGTGGCGCTGGTACTCCGCCATGGCGGTGGTCAGCTTCAGCACCAGGTGCGTGTACTGGTTCTCCTCGATGCGGATGATGGCGCTGTTGGCCGAGATGCTGTCCTGCGTCTCCTTCAGCTTCGCCGTCTCCTTCGACATGGCGTCCAGCTTGTCCTTTGCAGCCTTCGCGAAGGTATTTATCCGATGTTGCAGCGTGGACACCGTCTTCGAGTTCTCGTTGCGGGCACTCGCGTTCAACACAACTTTCGACTTACTACGCACCTTTTCAAGCTCACGTAGTGTGTCGTCAATGCTCTCCAATATACACTGCACTTCATCCGCGCACTGCAAGAAGGATGTAAGGTTCGCAGCGCCGCCGTGGCGGGCGTCTATGGCGGCGGCAGGATCGCGGTGCTTCTTGCTAGAAATCTCCGTCCAGGTGTAGGAAGTGAGTGGCGGCGGTGTGGAAGAAACAGCAGCGTACGCCGTTAATTCGTGCAGGCGGTCCATTGTGATTGCCAAAGGTTCTATCGGAAAGGAAAGCGAAGAGGATCAGAAAGAAAAAGGGTAAAGAAAAGCGAGAGAAGTTGACGAGCAGCCGATTCACAACACGCACATGTGCCGTCATTAATGCAATGACAGCTTGATATTAAGATCCTCTACGAGCGAAGAAAAGAGCGAGACAGCGGCACGCTCGGCGACCACACAGAGAATGTTTCACAGGACACTACGCTCTCTGAAGGGATGCGTTGCACAGTTGCTCAGCAATGACGTGAACAATACACAGAGGTTGTCTTCGCTGCCATTGTCTCCACTTCCGAGCGGTAAAGTGTGAGCACAAAATCCGGTCAGCTTTGCCCGCAGCGACTTCTCAAAAGTTACTTTTTAGCATTCTGTCGACATGTATTCCTGTTTGCTTTTTTTTCTCATACCTTCCTTCGATGCAAGTGGTTTCGAGCTCATAGCGATGGGGCTACAAGGAGGCACGTGAATGACCGAAGGGTAGAAAGTAAAGAGCAACCATGGAAGAAAACAGAAAAAAACATAGAGGTAGGGTATGAACCTTCTTTCTCTCCCTCAATCTTCTTCCACAGTTGATAAAGTACAGCCTTGCGGTCAAAACAAGCGCTTGAAGAGGGAATTAGACGCAAATTGTGGGGATTAACGGGGAAGCGAAGGAGACCTTGCAGACAGAGAAAAAAATAAAAGAGAGAGAGATTACATGCTTCAGCAGATAAAGAAGCAACCACAACGCAACGCAATGTACGTAGCCGCTGAAAAGCGCAAACAAAAAGAAAACCACACACATAACACCGCAGTTATAAGTAGAACATGAAGAGGAGCCAGCTGCTTCATTAAGAGGCTCCAAATACACAACCATTCACCACACAAGCTACAACAACACAAAATACCTTCATTCCACACGATCGAGATGGAGGTGGAGATTAATCAATGCGTACAGGAGAGAAACTAAGAAGGGGGGGGAAAAGGGGAAAAAGGGAGGCGTTGCTGAGAGGTGAAGGGGAGGGGAAGGCGTGCGAGTTGCCACGTGGTGGGCTCCTAGCGCGCTCATACAAAGCAGCCCTCGCCACTCACCAAATGCACCACATCCAGCCACCACGCTCCGCGCTTATGTGGTTGGCAAAAAATCAACAACCGTCCTGACAAGGAGAGAGACGACGCAAAGCCATAGAAAAAAAAAAAGAGAGAAAAAGTGAAGACGTATTACAAGAAAGGGGGGATTGGTGTGCTATTCCGGCACACAAGCAGCAAAGCCGTTCTCTTTCTCCACGTCACCGTTCAGCAGCAGTGCACGGGCGATAAAGGCTACTTCAGAAGCGAGCGGACCGGCAGAGAGAGAGAGAGAGATAAACAGAAGTAAACGCGCTTCAGAAGACACAACTTCCCTTTAAGACAACAGCTTTGCACACTTCGATGGCAGAGAGAGAGGTCGTCTTCACGGCACGGAGTAAGCAGCGGTGCGCAGCGTCAAGCGTGGGCGGCAGCGACGGTGTTCCAAGTTGCCAGCTGCACCTTGGAGAAATTCGGCTTACAAGAAACACTTCAGCTGCAATGCACATCGACAATACAGCGGGGGAGGAGGGAGGTAGCCTCGAAGATAGACAGCATAACCACGCACTCGCAAACTTCATCGACACATACAAGCTTCTACGGCTTCTTGAGCGTACCAGCTAAAACACCGACGACAACGAAGAGCACGATGATGATGACTACGCACACGATGAGGCAGATCATTTTTTTATTGCTCTTCTTCTGATACTTGCGAGCCTTCTTCAGCTCCGCGCGTCCCTTCTCGACGTAGCGCGTACTCTGCTGCACGTTGGCCAGAATCACATCCATCAGCTCGCCCTGCTCGTGCACGAGGAAGGCGAGGTCGTTGAAGAGCTGGTTCAGGTCGCGCATGGACTGCTCGATGCGGTAGATATCGTTGCGCGTCTCGATGATCGAGGCGAGCACGTCCTTGCTCTGCTGGAAGATATAGCTTGTCGTGTTGTTCTCCAGCACCTGCTCCGCCAGCTGCGCCGCCGTCGCGTCGTCGATGGCGCTGCCGTCGGGGTTGGTGTACTTGATCTTGATCTGTCGCTGCGTCTGCGACTTGTAGAAGGCCTCGTTGGCCGACTGGTGGCGCTGGTACTCCGCCATGGCGGTGGTCAGCTTCAGCACCAGGTGCGTGTACTGGTTCTCCTCGATGCGGATGATGGCGCTGTTGGCCGAGATGCTGTCCTGCGTCTCCTTCAGCTTCGCCGTCTCCTTCGACATGGCGTCCAGCTTGTCCTTTGCAGCTTTGGCGGCGTCGCCGGTGTCTCGTGAGAGCTCATCGATCTCACTCCGCAGTGCCTTGGAGCGTGTCTCGTCCACTGTCTGCATGTTCTCTGTGTGCTTCTGCTGCAGCTCCGCCATGACGGTGCGGATCGCCGCGATCTTCTCCTCCACCTCCGCGGCGTCTTTATAGAAGGCAGCGAGGGTGTCGATCGTGTCTTGGTCAATCTCACTTGGTGGCACTTTGAAGGTGACGGCGACGGGCACTTCGGGCAGGCTGTAGTTCTTGGCGGAATCGAGTTGGGCCCCAACGGTCGCCATGCCGTTGGGTGGCAGAGGACCCAACCCGGCCGCGGTGCGGAGTTGCGGAAGGCGGTCCATCCCGTGCAATCGGACCACAAGGAGGCCAGCAACCAACAGCCAATGCCAAGGAAAAAAAAAAAGAAACTAACAGATTAGTACTATCATGCCAGAGAAAGAAAGCGAGGCAAAGTTGGAACCAAAAAAAAGTTTAGAAAGCAGTTTGAGAAGGAGAGATAGTAGAATGGGTCGATTTTACACAACGAAACAAAGGTGCCGGCATCCCCCGTTTAATCTTGACCGTCAAGGGCAGCAAGCCAGACTAAAGACTACCAGGCTTGAAGCAAGTTGGAAAAAAAAAGTTGTTTACCAACGAACGAAGACACGCAGATACTCAGGAGGAAGAAAGGTAAAAGGTCGTATGTAATGCTATGGAGAGACTTAGGTTAGACGAGCAGTGATTAAGCGACCTGCCTTACAAGGCAACAGTTTGGATGTGAACGAGACTGGCGGCAAAAAAAAAGAATTCAGTTTACCGTTGTCACCACCACCTTTAAAGGCGACACGGCAAGTCCGCGCTTCCAACCCTTTGCCGTGCTTCCTCACAAACTCTCAGGCACAGGCCTTCGCATGGGACGCCATTAATAGAGCGACAGCAGCAGCACTCAACACTGCGCCGGAATCTTCACTGAAAAGAAAGCGAGCGATGCCCTCTCGCAGGCGTTGCTGCCGCTGGAGCGCGTTTGCTGGTGTATCGAGTTCTAACCCAGTTTTCTCGGCCGCACCAGTAAGAGTGCCGTTGCGGCTCACCGTCCGCGCCAGCTGAAGGCTAAAAACGGAGAGCAGGTTGCGCACTTGGGCTCCGCTGAAGCCATCTGACAACCGCACAAACTCGTCCACCAGCGCGCGCTGCACACGAGCGAGTTGTTGCTGCTGCTGCAGCTGCTGTGCAGAGCCCGCATCAGCCACAGAACCACCCTCTCTTGCGAACCAGCTGGACCACTCCCCATAAACGACGCGCCGCACGAGGCTCTCCCGTGCAGCCGCGTCGGGCAGTGGCACCTCCAGCAGTGTGTCCAGCCGCCCGGCACGCAGAAGCAGCGGGTCGAGCAGGTGGACAACGTTGGTGGCACCGACGAAGAGCACGAAGTGATCCTCGTCCTGCTGGGCGGCATCGAGCAGGCGCAGCAGATGGGCGATGAGACGCGCGTCGTGAGAGGTGGTGCCGTGTGCGGCCGCGCCACCGTGCCGCGCCGTTCCCCCCACACCGCCTGCTGTTGCTGATGTTGTTGGTGTCGCGTAGCGGAGACCGAAAGCAGCCTGCACCTCGTCCATAAACACCAGCGACGGGCTGCGCTCGCGTGCGACGTCGAAGTAGGCCTGGAGCCGCCGCTCTGACTCTCCCACCTCACTCTGCACGAGTTCCGGTAAGTCCATGTAGATGAAGGACGCGTTCAGCTCCGTCGCCATCGCCTTGGCCAGCATTGTCTTCCCTATGCCCGGCGGGCCGTAGAGCAGCACACCCGTCGACGGCCGCACGCGGAATCGGCTGTACGCGTCGCGGTGGCGGATCGGGTCCGTGACGAGGCGCCGCAACGTCGCCTTCACACCCGCCATGCCAGCGATGTCGTCCCACCGCGTCGTCTGCACGTCGACGTAGCCAGCGCTGCGGCGGTACTCCATCGCCGTCACGGAGCCGCTGCTTTGATAGGCGTGGAGGAGGCGCTGGGCAGCGACGGCCGCCGTGGCCGCACGTGTGTCGTCGTGCGCTGCCGATTCCTGCGGAGAGCAAGAGTTTGCAGACGTCAGAGAACCCATGTCAACGTCCGTCTCTTCTGCCTCCTCATCTTCTTGCACACTGTCCATGGCCAACGCAACAATCTCCTGCAGCCCGCCATATGACACACCACCGGTGCGCAGCGCCAGCGCGTCTACCAGAGCTGCCGGAAGCCGTCCCTGCACCGCCGTATTGGGCGGAGCGGCGAAGTTGTGGAAGAAGGTGCGCCGCTCTGCCTCCGACGGCGTTGGGAGAGATAAAGCGTAGTCGACGTAGCGCTGGCGCACGACTGGCAGGACCTCGTCCAGGTCTCCGGTGAAGAGGGAAACAAAGACGAGAGTCGACAGACGCAGCGCCGTGCACTCCTCTGGCGTGAAGAGCGGCGGAGCACTGCGGAGCACTGTGTAAAGATCTGCAACGAGCTCCGGGTAGGGCGTGTTGAGCTGCTCCATAACTGAGGCACCACCTGCTGCTGCGTCGTCGCCGCCGGCCCTTGTTGCCGCGGACACGGCACCACCACCCTTGGATTGCTCCTCCCCACCGCCGCTGATGTAGGTGTCATCGTGTGTGAGATAGCACTCCAAGTGATCCAGCACAACAACAACCGCGAGCTCGGCTGACTGAGCTCGTGTCGTGTTAGTGGACAGCGCGTTACTGCTACTCATAGCGCACGTCGCCTTCGTACACGCCGCCTCCACCTCTCGTCGCAGCAGACGCCGCAAGCCGGTGCATCCGTCCTTGGCCTGCTGCACCGCCAACGCTGCGGCAAGGTGCGGCACAACAGCAACAGCCGTTCTGCGCTGCTCGTGTGCCTGCAACGCTGATTCTGCAGTACTTGCGCGACACACAGTATTGGCATCGTGTACGACGCGTCGAATGAGGTGACTCTTTCCGTTCGTCGCGGGGCCGCAGAGTAAGACAGAAGGGGACTGCTCGTGTGGGGCGTAGGGCCACCAGTGGAGGAGGGAGACGAGAAGGTCGTGCACCTGCGACAGCGGAGTAGTGGCGTGAGGTGCGGCACCGGGTTTGGCGTCGCTTCCGCTTCGCGAAGCTCCAGTGATAGCCGACATATTACCTTTCTCGCTGCGTGCTTCTTATTGGTTTGTGTGTAAAGAGCTGCTGTAACCGGCAGTGCAGTAAACCATCCAGAGACCATGAGGAGAAAAAAAGAAGAGTCAAAAAAAAAGTGAAAATGTCAACAAACACCGGGATGTGTAAGCGGAGCAAAATAAGTCAGGTGCGTTTCCACATGAACTTGCCGCAGAACTTGGTGGAGCAAGATCGCAGGTTCGACTTTCTGTTTGCTTGTTAGTGGCATCAGATAAGAATGTAAGCTACTACGCAAAAATACCCTGCTATAAACAGAGCCATCACGCACATTGTTTTTTTTTTTTTTTTGACCTCTTTCGAAAGTTGTTCGTTTTGAGTGCGTCAGATGACAAATGTCTCTCGCAGTGCTGCAGTTAAGTCCTCTGTCATAATGCGAAGCACACGTTGAAAGAAAACTAACACCACATACACAGAAGCAAAAGTCAGCCAGCTCCCCCCGCCTTCTCCCCAACTACACAAACAGCGAGAGCGTGTTGCCGTCCGCGGTGTCGAAGCACACAAGCCGATCAACGCTCGACACCGCCACACAGGGAGAGGCAGCAGCGGCGGTGGCGCGGGGTCGCAAAGACGGTGTCATCAACAAACGCGAGGAAGGCGAGGCCGTCTCAAGACGCCTGCCAGCCCAACCCGCGCGCGACGCCGTCATAACTGGTCGGAAGCAGGCACGCATAGAGCCTGATGTTGTGATCGGGTCTTCGGTGTGGACGAGAAAGCCGCCGTCGCTTGTAAAGATACAACGGGGTCGTGCTGGGGCAGCAGCGACAGAGCGCTGCGAGCCCGAGGCTGCCTCTGCTCTGGGAGCCTGTTGGGTGGCCGCACTTCGTCTCTCCCCTGAGCGATGCATCAGTTCCCATGGCTGCGGTGGTGAGGGGAGCCGACCACGGCGACGTAACGTGGCGGAGAGATCGGCGTTGCTGCTCTCCTCTGTGGTTGAGGGCGACGCCGTGGTCGGTGAAGCGCACGGTTGGGCATCATCCCGCACGCCTTCGAGAACAGTGATGTGAGTAACAGCGGCTGTGCCAGCAATGTCCACGAACCCAAGTCGCCCAAAGCAATCGGGGTCGTGACAGATGTCTGTGACAACACGTCCGGTCACCGTCTGCGCGCTCACGTCCGCAAACAAAGATGCCGTGAGGCGATCCTCGGTGCTGCGCCGGCTGCGCTTTGTGTGTGTGGGAGCTTCTGGCATCCGCAGGTCGGCCACGGCCACGGTGCCGGCGGCGTCCCCGAGGCCGCACACCACGCGGAAGCTGTCCGCGAGAGCACAGCAGGAGACGACGCCGGCAGTGGAAGCGAAGACGAGGCTGCTGCGGCGCCGTGTGCCCAACCACCGTGGCTGCGGTGCCTGTGTGACGAGAAGGGACAGCGACGACGACGATGATGCTGCGGCGGCCCCCGCAAAAGCTCCTGCTGCTGGTGGTGGTGGTGATCGCCAGTCAACGACGCGCAGGCTGCCGTCTGAAAAGCCGACGATGCTGCAGCTGGGGCCCCAGTCGTCCATACAAGTTGCGTTGATGATCATTGCGTTGTCAAAAGGCACGTGTTGCACTGCGGTGAGCTCGGTGCCGTACTCCCGTGCGTGGACCAAAGTGGCGGACGCAGGGGAAAGGGCAACAAAGTCGGCTTGGCAGCTTGCCGCACCACTGCCACCGCCGTGCTGGCCCCCGGAGAAGATAAGTGATGCTTGTGCGCCACCACGCGGACGAACACGGATGAGTTGGCTCTGGTTGTAGGGAAGGAGCAGTGTCGTCTCCTGTCGCCAGCGCGTGGTGAACACGGGCAGCAAACCAGCACGCCGACTAGAGCACCTAGTTGGGCTTGTCGTGTCTTCTCTTGATTCACTGTCGGTGCTCACAGAAATGTCAGGACAGTGAGTAGCGCATCCTCCGTGTCCGCCAGCACGACTCACCTCCACACATCCACTGCGACGGAGGAAGATGCGACTGTCATCCACGGCGACAGAGAGAAGCCCGCCGACGGCTGACGCACATGGTAGCAGGCCCTCGTCGTTGTCGTCGGTAAGCGAAGCAGGAGAGACAGCGGCATCGCTGCTGCAATAGGAAAGCACCACCGCATCGCGCAGACGTACCGGTGGAAGAGGAGGACTTACCAGCGAAGAAGATGCGACGGCTGTTTGCTGCTGTTCCTCTAATTCGTCCCTCTCCTCAGAGGCATCGACGTCGACCACCGACGAAGTGGACGACACGCTTGTGTGTGAGCTGCTCCTCGTCGCGGCATTCCTCTCACTTGAAGGGCTACTTTCGAACGGCGCTACTTCAGAGACCGTCCAGAGAGCGGAGGTGAAAGGAGCACTGCTTGCCTCACGTTTCGCTGACAAGGATGATTGCGCTATGGAACTAGACGGTAAAGCTGCAGTTGACGAGTAGAAGAGGCCCAACATGTCCGCACGGTCAGCAAGGCGCGGCCATCTTCGCATACTCGCGCACTGGGAGTACAGCGCGACTCTCGGGAATTTCTCTTTTTCCTTTTTTTTTCGCTTGTTGTTGTCGGTAATACTGTTGTTCTTCCTGTATGCTAAGGTGAAGAAAGTGAAAGTTTGAGGACGGCTTGCAAGGGTTTTTGGAGGCAGGTAGCAAAGAGAGAGAAAAAAGTAATGAGAGTGGATCATGCTAGAAATGCATTTATGTAGCGATCGTTTGCTGCTCCCAGCAAACGACGAGTTTTACCTTTATAGCACCGACTTGCCGCGCTGCTGCAATCTTCGACACTAATTAGTTCCACACCGGACAAAGCGCAGTTGGGAGTCCATCCTAAGACCTGCGACAAGCGAACATGCCTCGGTAGCCTGAATGTGCTGCTTCTTGTAGATTTCATGTTAGGAACACTGGCACCGGCGCAGAGGAAGCTTTTCCCCCTCATTGCGGACCAGAAAAGATATGTGAGAACAAAAAAAAAAAGCACTAAAGCCTCCCGAGAAAAAAAAAAGAATCATTGTGACAGTGACATCAAACTGTACAGATGCCAATATTCGATGTTTCCCGCGACCTCTTTAACAGTTCGTAAATTTAAAAAAAGATAGATGTACAAATAATAATGACAAACAGTGTCAAGCAGTAATGGATGATACAAAAAAAGAAATCTCTACACCAGCGACAAAGTCCACAGATTACACGAAAATAGAAGTGAACAAGAGGACGACGCAGAGCGCTATGTGGAAAGCACACCACCTCTTGCCGTTCCCAAGCCTGCCACCTCACCACGTTAAGACTAGCGGGGAAAAGGGACTTTGGGAATATGAACACGCTTGTGCGGCTCGACTCAAACAGAAAAGAGCGGGGCGAGAGACGCACACGTCCGTGCGCAAACGACCTGTCAAGTCCCACTTCCCCCCTCCCACTCTTAAAGATATAAGCCCACACCTGAGAGCAATTAAGTAGACACGCGAACAGTGGACAACACAACATGCAGAGGAAAGGCTCAAGTCTTTCTCTTTCCTCTCTTCGTCGCTCTCTATTTGTGCATATCTACGACCGCTACGTCAAAGTGGCACCAGAAGGCGATTATTTGTCCCGAGTCGTTTGCGCCGTTGCAGCCGCCGCTGCCGCCGCCTCCGGCTTCACCTTCGGCGTTCTCGGCTTCCGCTCAAACTTGCCACGGGCCAGCCGAAACTTCCTCTTTACCCACGTGCACTGCCGCATGCGCCGTTTCGTGTACATGACGACATCCTGCAGCTCACGAGCCTCCTCCATCATAGCGGGCGGGATGAGCACGACGGGCTCGAGTCGCTGGAAGAGCAGCGTCAGGAAACAGACGGCGGCGGTCCCGTCGGTGACGTCGCGCCTGCGGTGCTGCAGCAGCGAGCCCAGCACGGACTCCACCGCCCACTTCAACGCCTCCTTCGACAGCCCGGGCTCGAAGTCAACGTGCTGACAGTGTTTCGCGACTCTGTTCTCCGTCAGACGGATGTTCACGCGACGGCAGGAGAGGCCCATGTGGTGCATCCGCGCGTACATGCGGTCAACGGCGACGCGCACATCCTGCGTGACTTCGACGTCGGTGCGGAGGCGGCCGTAGGAGACGGTGGTGGGGAGCGACTGCGGTGCCTTCACGCGAAAGGCGTTACGCCCCGAGTTCTCCATCGACGCGACAAAGCGCGTGCGAGACTCGTTGACGACGCTGATCGCATTACTGGCAATTTGCCGCATATTGCTTGTTGTCAGCACGAGGTTGTTGTGCGACATCAGCGACACCGTTTCCTCGACCGGGAACTTCATGCACCCGCTGACGATGTCGACGCAAGTCTGCAGCGTGTTGGGAGAAACACACACGCCCAGCAACTCCTTCTTGCTCTCCAGGTCGCTACAGGTTCGCACGTCAAAAACACGATGCAGCAGCTCCGCGAAGGCGGGCGTGAGGAGGGGAATGTGCGTGAGCGGCAAGTGGGCGATCAGCTCGAACGTGGCTGCAGGTGTGGCAGTGTGCCGCAGCAGGGAACGCACCGACACGAGCGGCACGCCATCTCCTGCACCTTTTCTGCTGCTTGTCGTGTGTGCCGCCTGCACTCGTCGCGCCACCGCGGCCACCTCCGCATCGCATGCGACCTTCGCCATGACGGCGGTCGTGGCAACACCTAAGCACACCCGCACCACATCGTGTCGGGCCGTCACCGCAGAGGCAGCCGCTTCGCTGGCGTTGTAGCGCGGCAGCAGCACATCGCTGCGTATGAGGCGTGCAATTTCAGCCGCAAGCACATCTGTTGAGATGGGCTCCAGCTCTCCGGCCGGCGGTGGTCCGCCCGGCACGCCTTCGCGATGAACCGGCCTCTGCTGGATGAAGTCCTCTGCGTCCTTGAGGAATTGCGCGACGTTGCGACGGCCCGCCGTGAGAAGTGGGAGGAAGGTGCGGTAGTGGGTCAAGTCCATTGCCAGCTCGTTGGGAAAAGGTTCGATGAGGCGGCAGACATAGCGACGCAGCACCTTCTCCACCGCTGCTCGCACCGCAGCCACCTCCTCCTGGCGCTGCTGCTGATGTCCCTTGCCCTTCTCCCTCCGCCTCGCCGGCAGAGAAGATGCGTTGGCGGCGTCAGAGGCGCCGAGGACGTCGCTCGGGTGCACAATACGGACGTAGACCGCGGCAGCTGGGATGTGGTTCCGGTGCTTCTTTGTGAACTGAACAATTGTTTCACTGCCAAGCATGCGATCGAAGTTGCTGACGAGAGGGAAAAGAAGCTTCCGCGCCGTGACCGAATCCACCATGTCCTCGGAGATTTCCTCCATCGTGTGCAGGTCGTAGGTGTTGATGTTCGGCACCTTCATCAAGCGCTCCGCAGCGCTGAGAAGTTTGCTGACATCCTCCACTGTCAATGCCTTCTCGCTCTGCTCTGCATCCTCGCTGCTGCCGCTGGAGACGCTCTTTGCGTCAGACTTTCTGAGCGGCGCAGCATCACTCGCCGCAGCAGCCTGGGGTGTGAGAGAGGACGGCGCAGCGGACTTCTTTTTGGTCGGCGGCGACACCACCCTCTCGCGCTCCTGCTCCTGACGTGGTGCACTCACCGTTGGTGGGCTTCTATACAGTGCCGCAGCTGCTGCCGTCGTCGTCTCGGTTGTTGCGGGTACGGTGGTGCTGCGTGGCGATCGTGGCGTCGCCCTACTACGCGACACCGATGCGGCGCGAGTGGCGCTTGTTGATGGGGCCAGAGTGCCCCGCGTCGTGTAGGTGCGTTGCGCCACCCACAGAGGCTGGTATAGGGAGTACAGACGGTTCGTGGTGCAATGGGCTACGGACAAGGTGAGCGAGCAGCTCTGAAAGCGTCCGCGGCACGTGGTGGGGACGGCGGTGCTGGAGCCGGTTGCTGCTGCGTGCGGAAGCCGGCTCACCGCGCGCGACGGCAGCGAAAGCGCCGTAAATGCGGGCCCTCTCATTCTTTCGCTGAAAAAAAAAAGAAAAAGGGGCAACACCTGCTATATTATGTCTATGAAAGTGGCTTGTGTATCTCCACTGATGCAAGAGAGAAGAAAAACACGAAGAAATGAATTAATCGAGAGAAAACAGTAAGCTTTGGGCTACTTCCACGTGATGTTCGACAACACCACCGCGCAAATTACAAATTGTTACACGTCCAATTATGCAGTAAAGCCGTGGATGTGTGTTTATTATAGCGCCTCTGTCCTTTAATTCTCCAACGCAACTTATTTAAAAAAGAGTAGGGTTCTGCTTCACTAAGAGCAGGTGTGAGAAGAACGACAAAAGTCAAACGCCAACAAAAGCAGAATTAACAAGTGCAAAGCAAATACCAGACAATTCCGCTCCCCTATTGTGGTCGACTAAGCGTCGAGCGCGTTCAACTAAAGTGCTTCCGCTGAAGAGAAAAAAAGTTGCGATTAAAAGAGAAAAGAAAAAAAAGGACACGGAGGTAGGGAGTAAATTTGGCCTTCATGAAAGAGACTGGACTCATGCATAATCGATCAGCGGGCGGATGAGGAGGTACACAGCATTCCATCGCATGTACAAGTATCTTTTTCTGGAATGGGGCTCTCCTGTGTCTCCCTTGCTCTTCGTTCCGTTATAAGTAACAGTCAAAGAGTTGAGTACCGCCTCTAAGATATCAAAGCTTACAATGAGAGAACCGAAGTCAGTATTTGTTCGCTAAGAGTTTTGTTCTGTCTCTCCTTTGTTAGTGTTGAGAAGCTACGCTTTTTTTTTCTTTTTGGCTTTACTTTTATTCATTGGCGAGTGGTGAGTGTACAAGGCCTTTAGGTGCGGTTGTGAAAGGGTACAGGCACTAAAGGGTGAAGTTAAAAGGAAATAAAAAATTGGAGAAAAGGAAATAGGTAAAAGTCCTAGTGCGTAGACTTACTGTGTTGAAAGTACCAGTAATCGAAGAAACTCACTCACACCACACACCAGAAGGAATAGTATCGGAAAAATAAGGAAAACTGACTTCTCCCACGACAACAAGTGCAAACAGGCGCAGCCTCTGGCCGCCTCTTCGAAGCTATGAACGAGCAACTTTTCGCTTCGCGCAGCACAAAGGCATCTTGGACTTGGCTGCAGCGCGCACCTTCTTCTTGACTGTAGTGGCTGTCAGCGCTGCCGGAGGCGAAGACCGCGACTGTGCCAGCGCCGCTGTAGGTTGACGCCGCTTCGGATAGCAGTGGGAGATCGTCGGAATTGTCGGCTTCTTCGCTGCCTTCGTTGTGCTCTTCACCCGTGACGCAGCCCTTACCGGCATGCGTTGCAACTTGCTGAAGTTTACGCCAATCAAGCGAAAATCACGATGGCGGACAACAAAGGGCTCGGCCAACGCAGCAATTGCGTCGTGCAGCTTCGTGTAGTCAGCAGTGAGTCGCGGCAGCGTCGCGGAGTAGCTGTGGGGCGTGAAGCTGTGATCCACGGTGGTGAAGCAGACGTGGCAGGCACCAGCGCCTTGGCTGTGAAGCACTTCGTGGGCACCTCGCACTAGTTCACGAAGGCGCATGCGGAAGGCCTCGGGGGAGGGCAGCCCGCGCGCCACGGTGACCGACTTCCCCGTGGACTTCTGCAGTAGCGGAGGTGGTACCAAGACAGGTGGCGCAGCATTAATAGCACGTAGCGCTCTCTGCTTCTTCGCTGCTGTCTTCGTCTTGTCCTGTTTCGCAGCAGGAGGTGGCACAGGCGGATGCTGGGCTTCCAGCGCGGCGCGCTCGGCGATTGTGCGGTCAACGTGCGTCCGCACGATGCTCATTCCCGCAGAGAGAAAGAAGGAGAAGGTCTTCTCGGCAAAGAGATAGCACAGCTCCGCCTTCTTGGCCAGCAGCTCACCGCAGGTGCGGATACCCAAGGCGTGGAGTTGGTGCTCCGTCGCCAGACCCACACCGGGGATGTCGCGCACCGGCATGTCGCGAACGTGGCGCAGCACGTCCTCGCGACTGTGCAACGAGGTAACGTGCTGCCCATTCGGCTTGTTTACGTTGCTGGCAAGCTTGGCAAAGGCCGCCGTGTGCGAGACACCGCCGCTGCAGGTCAGCTGCGTCGCCGCCTCTACCTTTCCACGAAATTCCGCACAAACGTCTTCGGCTGTGAGCAGCTTTGCATCTCGCTTGCGGCGATTTTTTGTGTTGTCCTGATTGTGCCGCACGAGGTAGTCGGTGACATCCATCGTCAGCTCATCCAGCCCCACTGTCACGTAGCAAGGGTCGTAGGTCGCGGCGATGGACCGCACCGTTGCCGCCTCCGCGCGGTAGCGGTCGAAGTGCGCCGGCACAATCCACAGCTGAGGGCACAGCTTCTTCGCAATGAAGCCCGGCATGCCGGAGCGGACGCCATACTGGCGGGCGATGTAGTTGCTCGTGGCCAGCATGGAGAAGCCGCCTACGGCAAAAGGGCGATCGCGCAGCGTGGGGTCGAACTTCTCCTCCACCGCGGCGTAGAACATGTCGAGGTCGATGTGAACAAACCGGCGGCTGAAATCGCGCGTCGCCTCCAGCCGTGCCTCTGCGGCCTCGGCTTTTGCCTCCCACACACGCCGCTCTGCTACAGGGAGGCGTCGAAAGGCACGCTGCTTCGCCACGATGGCGCGGTGCCGCACCGCACGCTCCGCCGCCTTACGCTGCTCGCTCTTGAAGAAGGCAGAGCCCTTGGAGGCTGCCTGGATGACCCGCTCCACGTGCGCCTTATCGACCTTCGTGAGGCCGGCTTTGGAAGCGTCGAAGGCGAGACGGCCCACTGGCGCATTACTAGGAGCCGACGGAGATAAAGAGGTGGCATCAGCAGCTGCGGAGGACGCGAGTCGGCTGCTGTACCGCAGTGCAAGAGGGAGGTGGCATGGTGAGGTGCAGCGCGCAAGGCACCGGCGGGGTAGCATGAATAGGGTGTACAGCAGAAGGAAAAGAACAAAAAAAAAAGTCTGTTGAAAAACAGGGGATTGGAGAGCAAGGAAAAAAGGCACTCCCCGTCGCGCTGCTGAAAATCCGGCAACGAGGACAAAGGATGGGAGAGGAGTACCTGCACCAGAAGCTGTCTTTACGTGGAAAGGAGAAGGAAAAATATATTGGGGGTGAGAGACATGGGGGAAAAAAGAAAGAGAAGAGAAGGTAGCGAAGATAAAGGAAGAAGTGATGGAGGTGCCACCAGTACAGCATCTTCTCTGGTAGCACTCACCGATGTGCTTCACACAAAGCACAAGAGAAAAACAAAAAAAAACGATAGCGAAGCCTTTTCGCTTATTGCTGCGTGTGACCCTGTACAGGAGGAGTTTAACAAGAGCCGGCGACACGTTAAAACTCCGACGACGCCAGTGGACGCAAAAAGGAATTGGTGCCGGCTACTCGTAGTGACTCTTTCCCTCTCTGTGCATCATAAGCTGCACCGCATAACACTCACCAAGGCTTACCAGCAACTAAACCCTCAGGAGCGCTGCTCCTCAATTTTCGCTTGTGCTTTCTGTTTTCCCTAAAGCGTTGAAGCTTAGATGACAAGGTGCAACAACAAATAAGCACGGAGAGAGACAGAAAAGAAGACAAGCAAAAAACGCTCATTTCAACACGCACACCGCCAACGAGAGATGCAAAAACGCTGCCACCACTTCTACAAGCAACAGCGGTACCCCACACGTACACATACCACATCTATACCGGATGCCAACTTACGAGCTACCATCTAGCTGTTCCGTCATCGTCACACTCGCGCATGATAAATCTATAAGGAACGCCGCCTGCCAGACTTTATGAGAACCTACAAAAAAGAAAAAAAAAATCACTAAATGAAACCTTCACCACACCAACAATCAACAGAATGTTTGCGCGCACATGCTGCGCAGCTTCATGCAATCTTCCTTTGCCGTGTTCTTGATACCTTTTTGTGCTGTGGAACTTAATAAGCTGGAAGGGATTCTCGCAGCAAAACACGACCCACAAGAAAACGCCGCACAATATCTATGATATCTTCTATCATTGCTCTAGCGCCACAAACATAAACTCTCCACGACTGGTTTACCCAAACTTTGTAAAAGCTGCCACGACACTCAGAAAAAAAAAACCCCTTTTTTTATGACAAACGTGCCACTTCTATGTCACATTCCCCCCTTTTTTTTGCCTGCTGAAGAATTATATCTACCGCTTCTTGCGCAGCTTCCGACGCGCCGCTGACGAGGACGACTTTACGCGCTTCACTGCAGACTTCACAGACTTGATCGACGCCGCCACCGCCTTCTCCGGCGCACGTGCTGCAGCGAGGGGCTTCGACAAGAACTTCGACACCGGGATCGGCGCCTTCTTCTTGCGCACCTCGCTGACCTCCGCAGTCCGCTCCTTCTGCGCGACAGCCCCAGCCTCGTCACTCGTGTCTTCGTCGATATCGTCGTCCACGTCATCCACGTCGGCGCTTCTGCTGTTGTTAAGACTCTCCGCCGTAACGCGACCCCCACTCGGTGCATCCGCCTCCGTCGTCTCGAACTTCTCCATGCGCACACCAACAAGGCGGAGCTCGGCGTGCTGGAGAAGGTGCGGTTGCAGCAGCTTCTGCGCCGCCTCCAGCCACAGCTTCAGGTCGTTGGTGTGCATGGGCAGCTGCTGGCTGAACTGCTGCGTGTCGTAGGTGCGGTACTTGAGGACCAGACGCATCAGGCGCGGCCGCAGCTGCTCACGGACGCAGCGGGCGTGGCAGTCCTCCATCAGGGTGCGGAACATCTTCGTAAAGGCCTCTGCCGAAGGAAGGGGCTCGTAGAAGGACGTCTCCTTACCCACCGACTGCGTTGTGTGATGCTTGCGCTGCGAGAAGGTTTCCGCGACACCGAGTCCAACGCTCAGGTAGTGCGTCAGCGTCTTCTCGCGGAAGAGGTAGGCGAGGAGGTACTTGTGCACCAGCAGGTCGCCACAGGTGTGAATGTGGAGTGCAGCCAGCGTCATCTCCTGCGCGTAACCGATACCCGGGATCTTGCGAAGCGGGATGTCACGCACGTACTGCAGCACGTCCTCGCGCGTCAGCAGCGTGATCTCGTGCTGGCCGTTCGGCTTGTTCACGTTGCTGGCAATCTTGGCGAGAATGGAGGTGGGGCCGATGCCGCCGCTGCTCGTCAGCTGCGTCTTGAGGAAGACCTCGTCGCGGAAGTCGTGGGCGATGTCAGAGGCCGCCACGGCGGGGAACTCCCCCAGGTACTTGGTGACGTCCATCGTCAGCTCGTCCAAGCCGACGCTGACGAATTGGGCGTCGTAGCGGGAGGCGATGCTGTGCACACGGGCCGCCTCGCGCTTGTAGGCTGGGAAGTCGTTGGGGACGATAATGAGGTCGGGGCAGAGCTTCTTGCCGATAAAGCCGGGCATGCCCGAACGGACGCCGTACTGCCGGGCAATGTAGTTCGTCGTGCTGAGCATCTGCAGCGAGCCAACGCCAAAGGGCTTGCCGCGCAGCTCCGGCTTCTTCTTCTCCTCAACAGCGGCGTAGAACATGTCCATATCGATGTGGATGTAGCGGCGCCGCAAATCGCGCGTCGCCTCCAGCTCGCTCTCGATAGTGTGCACGCGCGACTTCAGCTCCCTCAGCTCCTCAGTACTGAGGGAGTCGAAGCTCTTGGCCTTCTCCTGCAGCTCCTCGGCCTTGCGTCGGCGCGTCTCCTCCAGGCGCTGCTCCTTCTGGTAGAAAGCAGAGCCCTTGGAGGCCTCTTGGATCACCTGCTCCACGTAGTCCTTGTCGACGTGCTGCAGACCCGCCTTGGTGGCGTCAAAGTGCAGCTTGCCACCGCTGCGGTGATCGTGGTGGTTGTGCTGCTGGCCCTGTTGCGCTGCGGAGGCGATGTTGTTGCCGCTCTGATGATGGTGGTGGTGCTGCTGTGAGACTTCACCGTCCCGCTCCTGCTGGCCACGGGTGGGAGGCTGCACGATATTTACGTCGTCGTCGTCCTCCGCTCCCGGGGCAATGGCGTACCGCTGCGCCAGCGCGATGCCGTAGCTGCTACTCGCCGCCGCGCTGCCCTTCTTTGATTCCGCCGCAGCCGCTGCGCCGGCCTTCTTCAGGCCACTCTTGCCGGCACGTACGACGCCCTTTGAGGCGCCGGTGGCTGCCACAAATCGAGTCACTCGCAGCATTAGCAATGTGAACGCGTGGAAAGTGTGTGTGTGTAAGTGTGATGTGATTTGAGAGAGATTCTATGATGAAAACTGGCACGCCGAAACCGTTTAAGAGGAGAGAAATGCTGGCGTTCGGCGTGTAAAGCTTTTTTGAGTGTGTTTGTGTGTTCTTGTGGTCCAGTTGGCCGGTCTGTTTGCTTTTAAAATGGCGTTGTGCTTCGTTTAAACACGTTCACCTCTCTTTCTTTCTTCTTTGTTTTCTATGAAGGGTGGACAGCAAACCAGAAAAAAAAAAAGAGCACGCCGTGATGCTGCGGAGGGTTTGACAGTACAGGCAGTCGTGGTTGCGGCTTAGTAGAGGCGGTGAGGCGGAGAGGGCAGGAATGAAACGAAAGAGTGAAAGATAGAGGACAAGATGAAGTTTCCGGAAAGCACAGACGCGCCAAATTCAGCGTCGTTGGGACGAGTTCTCGCGAAGCGGAGGCAATATTGGCCTCCAAATTTTCTCAGTGCTCAGCTAGCACGAATGGCAATGTCACCAAAAGAAGCAAAACAAGTACAACACTTTCCATATCGCATCCACTTGTCCTCCTCATTCTTTTCGTTTTCCAATGAGTACTTCCATAGATAAAAATAAAAAAATTGCATGCTGGGGAGATGATAACGCACGGGGAAGGGTGACGAAGAGACGGAGAGGCGAAGTCAGCGGGCACCTACTCCCACGCTTTTTGAGCTACGGTCGCTCTTTTGCTCGACGGGGAAGCAGCGCTGCCAAGAACGGAGCGAATGTCACCGGTCAGTCTCTGTAGTGCTGCGACGTGCTCGACAGCGATGAAGCGCCTCGCCATCGTCTTGTTCCAATCTTTTTCGTCGAGGAGCTGGAGACGCTGCTGCAGGGAGTCGACAACGCGCTGCATCCTCTCGTTGAGCCGGCTGCACACCTGCGCGGAGTGGTGCGCCGTCTCGCACACCCGCATCCATTGCAGGGCGGGCAGCAGCAGTGACTCCGACTCCCCCTGTGAAGCCTCTCCGTCAGCCGTCACAGCCTCACGCAGTAGAGCTGGAGTGGAGAGCAGTGTGCTTGGAGGAGCCGGTAGGCGAGGCTTCGCCGAGGTGAAAATGCCGCTTGTGGAGGCCACCGTGCTTGCTTCTCGCCGCGCTACCGTCAGCTTGAGCAGGCGAGCGAGTTCTCGTTCCACGACCAGCGCCGCCGTTGCTCGCAGGCGACTCTCCTCCCACTCGATCACCCGCGGCTGATCCACGCTGTCGCCTGTTCCCTGTGCCTTCACGTTGACAACGCCACTACCGCTGAGCGGACTATCGTCGGCCGTCACACCTTCACTGTTCACCGTGGCAAGAGCGTCGGGCATCAGCGGCAGCGCAGGCGAGGAGCCACGCCGCGTGGAGGCGACGGAGTTCAGCCGTGACGGCCGCACCGATGACGTGCGCCGCGTCGAGCCGGAGTCACGACGTGCCGGCGCCTCATCATCATCGTCTTTTTCGTCCAGCAGTAGCACTGGCGAAGTAGGCTGTGCGTCTGGGGAGTGGCCGGCACTGGATGTGCCGTTCGTGCCGTTTTGCGCCACGACGCAACCAATAGCAGCTGGAGTACGCAGGGGTGTGCCCGGTGGGGAGGAGAAGCAACCTTGCTGTGTCGTGCGCGGTGCCGCCGGAGGAGGCTGCAAAAGAAGAGGCGAGGCGGGGAGCACTCCGCTGTCGGATGTCGTGCGTGCCAGCAGCGCCTCCAGTGCGGTTGGCGCTTCAGTTGCCACGGCTGTTTTGCCATCCGCTGTCAGGTCATCACGCGACGCACTGCTTGTCTTTTCCTCACAAAGGGAAACCGCCTCTCCCTTGGCGCGAGTGTCGTGCTGAAATAAATGCACAGGCTCAATGAGGGAGCTGCTTTGTGCAGTGTCCTCCTTGCGCCATATCCGTGTACTTCCTTTTGCGATCTCGAAGCAGTCGACACCATCTCGAAAGAGGACGTCGCGCGGATAGACGATCTTCGTGCGCTTCTTGTGCAGGACCGCATAGCTGTCCCGCAGCGCGGCGTACACCACCTGCAGCGCCATCCACCGCTCCGTCGCTTGCCCGTGTGCGCGTTGCAGGGCACGCAGCTCGAGCGCGCTAGCCTGGGTCACCTGCCGCCACTGCAACTCCTCAGCTCGATGCAATTTCTGTTGGTTTGCAGCATCGGCCTCTAGCGCCACAACTCTGTTCTGCAACTGAGCCACGTGATTCGTCATCTCAGCGAGACGCTCGTCAGCGGCGCACCGCTCTGATTCGCTCTTCGCCTCCGCAGCCACGCGTGCCGCTTCGGCTGTGACGTGCTGCCGGTACAGCGCCACCTTGTGCTGCGCCGCCTTCTCCTGTAGTAGCTGAGCTGTCGTGTCGGCCTCTCTCTCCTTGCGTTCGGCATCGCGGCGAAGAAGTGCTCCGCACTGCGCCATGACGTCAGCCACACCCTGAGAGCCTGCGAGGTACGCATCGAACAACAGCACCTTCTCCTTCAGTGCGGTACTGAGAAAAGCGTCGTGGACTCGTTGCACCTCCACGCAAGGGGCTGTGACGAGGTGTGCGCGTGTCTTTTCTGCCTCCTCGTCTGCAGCGCGTCGCTCTGCCTCTCGTGCTGCTGCGGCGGTGAGAGCCTTGGTGGCGGCCGCTAGCGTGCGCTCGAGATCTGATACAGAGCGGAGGTGAGGTAGAAGCCGTGTGTTGTCGGCTGATGGTGATGCGGATGCTGCACGACTTGCTGTGGTCACGCCCATAGCGAGAGAACAGTCTCCACTTTGCGTGTTGTTCACCGCAGACTCGACTTCGTGCCTCTCACGATTCTGCCGCGTCTGCACCTCCACCACCCCATCGACACCGTATTCTCTTTCAGTGCCTTCCACCTCACGTTGACTCGAAGCGTCGTCTGCGGCTTCATCGCTGCCCGTCGGTCCCCTGCGCAGCACAAAGCCGTCGCTGAGGTGCGACTCCCCTGGTGAGACTCGCGCCAAGGGAGAGAGGCCGCCGAGGCCGACGGTAGCCAAGGCAGTTGTTGCCGCGACGGCTGCTGACGCGGCGTCTACTTGTGCCGGGTAACGCCACTCTGGGGCTTTTCCGGACCCATTTGAGTAACCCCGCTCCTTGCTTTGCGCAGCCACTGCCTCGTCTCTCGGCTCAGTAAAGGAGAAGATGGGCTTGGCGGTTAACTGGCTCGGCGGCTGTAACGATGCCACAGAAGACAAGACACGAGAAGTCTTGCCGGTGTTCTGCGCAACTATCGAGCTTCGTGGCGGGAACGAATCAAACACCTCCTCCACCACGATTTCCTCCGAGTCACTCTCATATTCGTGGTAGTCGTGACGGCGCTGCGATCTACGAGTGGGGGCCAACACGTGCGGTGATGGTGTGCTACGTGACGATGTCCGCTTCGTCACAGAAGAGGACCGCGCTCGGCGGTCTACTTGGAAAGTGGAGTGTGACGCACGGACGAGAGACGCAGCCGGTGGCGCTGCCGGCCGAGGCTTGGCGTAGACATACTGGTCCACATTATGGCGATGTATGAACATGTTTCTATGGGTATGGAGAAGAACACAATTAAGTAGTAAAGGTGCAACGAAACGAGGTAAAGCGTGCGTGAAAGGTAAATGTACTTCCTCTGCAAGTTGTGGTGAGTTCGAACACAAAAAGAGAAAAAAAAGCCCTTTTCGCCAAAGGGCTGTGCGGTCTACCAGAGAAATTAAAAAAAAAAAAAGATCTTTAAAGGTGGGAAAGATTGCAGCCCGTTGTATCGTTGTGGTTTCCCTTGTTTTTCTTTTATCAGCCGCTGATAGAGAGTTCAGCGAATAAGAAGAAGAGATGATGAAGTGATGCGAAAAAAAAAGTGGATAGAAGATACACAGGTGCGTTTGAGGACGGACATTGGGAGGCTGGAGTGCTTTCCACAGCACTGAGCTGTTTTTCCTTCTTCCCGCTATAGGAAAAGAAAAGAATTAAATTGGTTTAAATTGAAATGCCCGTAAGGTTAAGCCATCAAGATGTCTCTGCAGAACTGAAAGAGATTTGTGAGCAGCGTTGTTGATCTTTTTTTTTTTGTAATGATTCCCCATGGAACGCGGAAACAATAAATAAGTGATTTTGTTGAAAGAAAAAGAAGACCTGCAGTATTTCACTGGACATTTATTTCCGTGACATCACTCGATGAAAACAACGTCGCCGTCGTCATCCTCTTCTACCTGGTCATCCCCACTGGCTTCGTCATCGAGGTTGATGAATCGGGTGTCCGCCCTCGCTGGCCGCTGCTCTTGACTCCCCACAGGCACAGACGCAGAAACGAGATCGCCTTCTTTCTGCTGTCCCTCGTCCTCCTCGATAAGTTGACTGCTCGACGACAGCACCAGCACCTCCACATCCGAGTCACGGCCTGTAGAATTAGTCACGGATTCACGACCACGCTTGCGCACCACACTGGTCTGCTTCTCCTGCCGCCGTGTGAAGAAGTCACGCAGCGTCTTCTGCCCGCCGTCCTCGTCCGCGGTCGCAGCCGTTGGCACCGAGGTGGCACCCTCGTCACCGTCCGCGTCAGCACGCTGCTTCAGCTTCTCCAGCCGCACCCCCAGGAGACGGAACTCCGCGAAGTGGTCCATCACAGGAATAAGCACCTCATCCAGAGCACGCTGCAGCACCTCCAGCCGATCCGTGTAAACGTTGAGCGTCTTGGTGTGCTGCTTTACCAGAAACGTGCGGTACTTGAGCTTCAGCACCACCTGCGATGCGAGAAGGCGCTCC
Organism: Crithidia fasciculata; assembly: GCA_000331325.2. Taxonomy (NCBI): domain Eukaryota; phylum Euglenozoa; class Kinetoplastea; order Trypanosomatida; family Trypanosomatidae; genus Crithidia; species Crithidia fasciculata. The sequence goes on from AODS02000199.1 coordinate 50,795, forward strand.
TTCACGAGAACGCCGTGTGCCCGGTGGAGGTTGCGGTAGGCGATGGCCTGCAGCTCCCCACGTTGCAGCAGCTGTCGAAACGTGCGCTCCTGCCCGACAGACTTCCGCCCGTCCTCGGCGTCGTCGTCGTCGCTGTTCTCCTCCGCCCCTCCCTCCTCCGTTGCGGCGCCATCAAGCGAGTCGTACATACCGCCCACACCCAGCGCTGAGCTGAGCAGGAAGAGATACGTCTTGCGGGTGAGAATGCAGTAGAGGCGATGGCGCTCCGCGTAGACGTCACCGAGAGTGAGGATGCCGAGCCCAGCGAGAATGGCCTCCTGCGCCTTGCCGATCCCCGGTACCTGCCGCACCGCCACGGTCGACAAGAAGTGCATCACCGCCTCGCGCGTGAAGAGGCGTACGGAGGACTGCCCATCCGGCTTCTTGTAGTTCGAGGCCATCTTGGCCAGCGTCGGCGTCGGCGCGATCCCGGCGCTGGCGGTGAGGCCCGTTGCCTCGGCAACGCGACGGCGACACTCGGCAATGATGCGCTCCGCTGCGTCGAAGCGCTCGTCGTGTGTGGTGGCCTCCATGCAGTGCAGGGCGAGGTAGTTGTTGAGGCACAGCATGATCTCGTCCATGCCGAGACCCCCCGCGGTAGGGTCGTAGTCGCGCACCACCGCCTTGAACTTCGCCGACTCCACCTTGCAGGCCGGGAAGTCGGTTGGGACGATGACAAGGTCCGGGCAGAGACGCAGACCGATGAAGCCGGGCATGCCAGAACGCACGCCGTACTGCCGCGCCACATAGTTCGTCGTGCTGAGCATCCCGATGCCGCCAATTCCCAGCGGCACCGCCGCGTACTGCGGGTTCTTCTTCATCTCCACTGCGGCGAAGAACATGTCCATGTCCATGTGGACGTAGACGCGTCCAAAGTCACGACGTGCTTCGAAGGCGGCTTCGAGGTCGGCCACTTCTCGCTGCACCTTGCGAAAAACGTCTGGCCTGCCGCGCACGTTGGCTTCGTAGTGCCGTGTCTTCACCAGCAGAGCGTCAATGTGCTTCTGCCGGTTCTGCGCCTTGCGCTGCTCGTTGTGGTAGAAGCTGGAGTTCTTGGATAGCTCCTTGATGAGTGCTTCTGTTTTTTCCTTGTCCACCGCCTGCAGACCCGCTTTGGTGTTGTCAAAGACACTGACGTGGGGAGGCGCGGGACCAACTCGCGGCTGAGGAGGAGCAGCAGCAGCAGCAGTAGTCTCGTCTTTTGTTGAAGAACCACCAAGCGCATTTGCAGCGTTGTGCCGCTCTGCGCTGTTGCTTGCGCTCGCGATGGTAGCTGCAGTCGACTCATTGAGGTGCAGCTGCCGCTGCGGACTGCGCGAGAGACTCGCACCACGAAGCGGCGTCTGTGGAGCTTGAGAGGCTGAATGCGAGTCAGTTGCCTGCGAAGCGGACGTGTTACGAGCCGCGGCGGGAGGGATGCACAGTAGTAGAGGCGGCGGTGCGTCCTGCATCAGTGGCGTATGGGAAGACTCACCAAGGGGAGGCGGCGTTGAGTGGCCTGCGTGCATGAGTAGACCTGTCAGTCTGGGTATGTGGGTGATTTTGATTTTTTTTTTTCACTGCCTATATATGTGTGTGTGTGGAAGGAAAGCCACTGGAAATGCTCCTTTACCAGCGCTCCAAGACATATGTGTCAAAAATATATTGTTGCTCTTCGAGGCACGCGCGCCTCGTTCCCCTTCCGTTTGCTTTTTTTAAGGCGCAAAGACGATTTCCACAATCTCGTGCATCTCGTTGCACGCGGGGAAAGCGTGCGTAGCACAATTTTTTTTTTTCCTCTTCGCTATTCTACAACGAGAATTACGGAGGTAGAAGTGGAAAAGAAAAGAGAGAAGAGGGAGGTTAAGAAAGTACGGCAAGTAACGACCATCTCCGAATGACATGCGAAAAGGGTATTTGAACTCCAACACTCCGTTCACAAAGGGGGTATGCTTTTAGGTGCTTAGAGAGTGCACCTGAGGCAGTGACGTCGTAGTCATCCGCGTTGCTGCACGCGTGTTTGCGTAGTTGTTAGCAGCTGTGGATAAAGTGCATCACTGGGGAATGCGACTAGAACAGTTCCACGGCAAGGCCAGACACCACTAAAGACGTGTACTATTCCTCCCTCTGCTGCAGCCCGCAACACCGCACTTTAACACGGTGATTTCTCTCAACGTCCCTCTTCGCGTGCTTGCGAAACCAGCTATGGGTGAGAAAAATGAAAGAATGAGCGGGGGACAGAGAACTAAGAGTCAGGGACGACCACAGACGAATTTGGGTTTCTTCCAGGTTCGGTAATTGGGATAGGTGATAAGCACCACACGCAAAGAATAAGGGAATTTGGACGTTTCGTACGATTTCTGAAGAAGTAGAAAAAAAAAAGACCTTTCACACAAAAACA
>AODS02000201.1:0-17315 GCA_000331325.2 Crithidia fasciculata
CTTTGTGCATTTCTTACATTGACCTGAAGCTTCCTGCCGCGGAGCGAAAAGTGAAGCTCGAAGCAACCTATTCGTTTCAATGTGCGTGCATCCGCTGCGACCATGGCGCAGATGATCTCGTGGCGAACACTGTGTGCAGCGGTTGCGTGCCCGCTTTATGCGGCAGCTGCATATCAAAAGTGATGCAGCCGCTAGGCAATGGTGAGTACGTCTGTCCATGTTGTGACGAGAAGCAAGAGGCTTTGTGACACCTTTCTGCAAGTCCAGCTACTACAAGTAAAGAAAAAAGGGCCTTAAAGTATTTGTTTCTTTCTCAGCTTAAAAAAAAAAATTGCGAGGAACCGTTTAATATTTGTTGTGTTGTTGAGCATATGCATCTCAGTATTTCTCTCTTTTTTTTGTTGTAAAATGTTTTTGTTTCTGTCGCCAAATAGTGACTTTTGCTCGAGAGTTGAATTAATCTTTTTTTAGGGCAGTCACTGTCTGTTGCTCTTCACTGCACTCTACTCATTGTTTATTTCTAATTATTTTTTTTTGTCTGCTTGCTAACTGCGCTTAAATAATCATAATCAAAAAAGGGACAGTTTGGTTTTATTCAAACAATAAGAATAATAATAATAACAAAAGTACGATGAGAGCACACAAATGAAAATGAGGAATTAAAACTTCAGCTAGGCAGGAAAAAAAGATTTTGTCACTGATTCACGTGTGCAGAATCCTCGTATCCCAAAAGCGCGCTCACAGGCTGGTCAGAATAACGAACATTAAAAAAAAAGAGGTAGGACCCCAAGCAGAATTATGTAGTGAGGAAAGTGTACTCCTTTACACTTACTTGGTTTTGCTCACGCGCAGTTGTGTTCACAGGCCTTTCCCAATCGCTTCCTGCTATTTTTTCTCACCTTTTACCCCTTTCTCTCGTGTTTGCATTACGACTTTCAATTGAATTACCACTGCCATCTTCTTCTGCAGGAGTTCGTTCGGTCTTTTTTCCAAAGAAAAAAAAAAGCATCCGGGAGTTTTACTTTCTTCCTGAATCACTACGAAATTGCTCTCGGTTTCTCCTCTTCTTTTTTTATTATTTTTGGTTACTCTCAGAAAATCTTTTGCAACTGTGACAATGGAGTTCACCTTGCTACCAGAGACGGACTCGTTTTTCGAGGTTCTTCTTCGGCCCACATTTGCGGTAGCGTTCAGCGTTATGGCGACTTTCATGGTCGTGACGAACTACATAATGGAAAAATCGACAGTAGAGCAGAGCAGCGCACCGGCGGTGCTAGTAAAGAGCGATCTCCCTTTCAACGTCTTCACCTTTACCCTGTTCGTTGCTGGCGTCACCTACGCCAATTCCACGCAGATCACGCGTGCTATTGCGGTGGGCCAAAGCCCGCGAATGAAGTTGTCGCGGCTGCGTTCGCTTCCGTGGCCGCTGCGGAATATGTGCGGCTCCGAAGGCGATCGCGCGGTTGTTCCGTTCCTTCTGTACTCGCTTATTTTCCCAGGCGCTTTTGTTCTGGTCGCGCTGTATGTGGCCAGCGTCGTGGTCAACGGCTTTGAAAATGCGCTTCACTGGCAGATGCCCTTGCAGCGTTACTTGGCGTGGACGATGCTGTGGCGGCTTGCCATCACAACTGGCGTCTTTACAGCAAACTACCTTGCCGCGCATAACCCGACCCAATCGGTTTTAATTCCAGCCAGCGATAGCGACGCCTCTCCGTCGGCGGAATCAAAAAAAGAAGATTAAGCGTCTTCTCTCTCTCTCTCTTATATTTCTAAGGGGTAGCGGCTGAGTGCGTTCGTTATTTCAACAGATCTACCATTTCCACCATGGGCCACTTCTGGTGGATGCCGAAGACCCCAGCCGCGCAGCCTGTGGACTGGCCTTTTGCTTACTGCCGGCCTCTTTTTTTTTTTTTCTCTTGGCCGTCTTGCATATTTTTTTTCTCTTGCGGTGGTGTTTCTGCTCTTTAGGTCAATTATTAAGCCCAGCACAACTGATTCTTCGCGTGGAGGCCTCCTTCATGTCGAGGGAACACGTGGTGCAAAGCTGTAACAGCTCCCAGTCGCTTTTTTTTTTTTTGCCTGCAAGCGACGCGGTGTCTTGAGGCTCGACTGCGTAGCGCAGCCCATATTATTCTCGGCAATCGCAGTTAACTGCGTAGTGTACGAATGATACAGACTGAAAAAGAATATGAATTTATTAAAAGAGCTCTTGTCTCCAACTCTTACCCTTTTTTTTTTTCGCCTGCCTCCACCTTCTTTTCTCATGCTTCCTCCACTGCCGCACGTTTGGCCAATTGTGGGGTGTGCCGACCGTCACTCTTCACAAGAAAAGTAGCCTACGCAAACTTTCTTTTCAGTTTTCTTCGCTCCCATTTTTATTTTGGCCACACTATCGATTTCCTCGACGCTGTTCAACATTGGACACTGAATTAACAAAAAAGTACTTTTCTAAATTGAAAGCAGCTCGCTCTTAAGATGGACGCCACCAACCGCGGTCTCTCCTACCTGTGCTGCGTCGGCGGCTCTCTGAAGCCGTGGGCTGAGGGCCAGGACGAGGGTGACGACAAGTACGAGAGCCTGCAGGGCCCTGGCGGCCGCAACCTGACCGGCTCCGTGAACGACAAGCGCATCTGTGTGCCGCAGAAGATCGACCCCAAGACCTTCTTCGCCAACGAGCGCACGTTCTTGAAGTGGCTCTCCATTTCTGTGATGGTCGGTCTCATGTCGCTCACGCTCCTCAACTTTGGCGATTCCACGAGCAACGGTGCGGAGCTGGCTGGTCTCGTATTGCTGCCGGTCTCGATTGTGTTCATGGTGTACTCGCTGTTTATCTTTCGTGACCGCGCCAATAAGATTTACATGCGTGAGCCGATGCGCTACGACGACACTCGCGGCCCCACCATGCTGGTGCTCGTGCTGGGCTCCGCACTGGTTCTTGCCACCATCTTTTCCCTGCAGCGCCAGTACTCACAGACGGTGGTGTCTTCTTTCTCCGACTCGGCGCGCTTTTCGCAGTAGGTGTGTGGCAGGTACAGATTCGTTTAAATGTTTTGCCTGATTTTGAAGAGAAGAGAAGAAGCAGTAACGGCGAGGGATGAAGTAATCGGTAGGGTTGTGCCGCTGAAGCGGTGCCGAACGTCCCCGTTGTGGTTCCGCTTGGGAAAGTGCGGAGCTGAAAGAGCGGAGCAGCACACACATAAGTGCCTCAGCCAGTAACATTCACCATTTTTTATTTAACAGTTTTTCTTTTTCCTATTAAGATGCGGTAAACAAAACAAAACAAGAAACAGAGCAGAAGAGCTCAGGATTTAAGTAGTTAATAAGCAAAGAGAACCGAAAAAGGTTTCTGTCGCGTTAAAGGAGGAGAGCTATGCCAAACCTGTTTAAGCTCTCGTTGTATTTCAGCTCTTTTTTTTTTCTTCACGGGAGCTTCAGGTGAGGCAGTCTTCCAACAGGCTGGGAACGGTGTCTCTGACACTACCCTTCACGCGCCAACCAGGAGACGCGGTACGGCGTTTGGAGCTTAAGTGTTGGCGGCAGAGTCACCGCAACCGAATCGCTCTCTATCGTGTGTACCCTTAGTTGCACAGGTATACACAAACACACACATAAAGACAAACAGCCTAAAATTTTCCTTTTTTTTCTTTTAACGCGCTGCACCTTGCTCAGCACATCCCGGAAAAAAACAATAATGCTTTTCCTTGTTACCTCTTTTTCTGTCTAGTTGATTTTCCCCTTTGGTTCAATTGTTCACCCTGCACGGCTTTTCTCTTTCATACTTTTCCATCTTTCTTACGCTTCAAACCGCAATCAAAGAAGAGAAAAAGATGCAGCAAGAACAAAAACAAGCCTTCATGAGAATTCGAGCTTTGTCAGGCAAAAAAAAAAAAGACGGCGTAGGTGTCTCTCTTGTTGTTTATCGGCGGTGACGCAGATAGTTTGAAGCTGCGCTTTTCCAGCTCTGTCGGTTTTCTTTTTCTCTTTCTTATGTTGAAGTGAACGTGATCCGGTGGGACGTTAGCGGTCTGTTCTCTTTTTCTCAATTGGCTGCGGTTGGTTTGGTGAGTACACATGAAGTGAGGCACATCTGTCTGTGAAACAGAGAAAGATCGAAACGTAGAACTGATACCACACTGGTGCAGGCGTAATCTTGCGTTACCCACAACCGGTGGAAGACAGTACTGATAACGGCTTCCCAGTCGCTGCTGGTCTCGTTCGTGTTAGGGCAGGTTTGCTCTACGGAGCATTTGCCCTCGGCGCAGGGGGATAATGAAGCATGTGGTCAGCGGAGTGGGTTTCGGTCTGCTTGTATTACCAGGCACCGTCGCTCATCGACGTCATCTTCTTCCTCAGTAGCCAGGAAGCGCTGGCTGCCCTAAACCTTCGATTGCACTCCTCTTTTCTTCTCTCGTTTACTCACTTCCTCGATCCTGAATTCTCATTGCGCCCTCTCTTTTTTTTTCTTTTTTTTTCTTCTGTGTGCTGCCGACTGTATTGACGCGGATGTTGTAGATACAGAAGGAAGAGATCACACGTACGCAAACTCAGCGTGCTTCTCTGCGGAACGTGCGACGGATAACAAATAGTAATACGGTCACGTAGCTTCTACCGCCGCACATCATGATCGGGCTGAAGTCGATGTCGGGGGTACGCGACCTCGTGCGTGGTGGTGCGCTGCCCGCCCGCATCGTCAACGCCGTGACACCTCGCGCCAAGTACGAGAGCTTTGCGTACGAGGCGATTGTCACCGACGCCTGCGCTGCGGCGAGTGTAGCGTTGCCATCGGAGTCCGACCTCGCTCACAGCCGCTGGTGGAAGAAGCTGTGTCGCGCTTGCCAAGAGAAGACGGGCACGACGAGGCACGGCAGTCAACTGCTACGCTTTCGCCTCGTCAACGCACTGGCGCAGCGCCTCGCCGTGGAAGAGGCGTATCGACTTAGCGGGGGCGACATTGCGAAGGAGCCACCGATTGACGACCCGCTCGTCGTGATGGGCGTGCCGCGGTCGAATGGACACATGGCCGCCCACGTCTTAGCCCGCAGCGGCCTCTTCTTGTCCTCGCGGCAGTGCGACTCCCTCTCCCCTTCTCTCCTCCTCGACACGGAGCGGCGCGACGCCTTCCGCAGGCGTTTCTTCGGGTTTGGGTACGTCCACCCCGACTTTCTCTGTGCCCGTGTCCCGCGGGTCGATCAGGTGGATGACGACCTTACGCTGCACCTCATGACGCCGCAGTCCTACGCGTGGGGCCTGCTGCACGGCCTAGACGAGTACCTGCTCGAGTGCCTAGAGGAGGACCAGCTGCCGGTTTACACCGAGGTGCGCCGTGTGCTGGAGCTTTTCCAGTGGTACCGCAAGTGCGGCCACTTTTCCGAGGCCGTCACGCGCGAGTTCGAGCCGATCGACAACGCGATGGAGACACAGACCTACGGCACCAAGAACACCCTTGTGCATCCGCAGTGGCTTCTCTACAGTCCCTTTGCCATTTTGAGCTCGCAGGCGATCAACACTGTCTTTCCTCGCATGAAGGCGATTTGGGTGCACCGCGCGCTCAGCCAGTGCCTGCCCTCCCTCTGCTCCTCGCTGTGCCTGCACAACAGCCTCTACACCGGAAAGCCGCCGAGCGACTCGCAGCTGGCCTCGATGGGGGAGAAGGTGCTTGGCATCTTCGGCTCCGGCACCGAAAACGCCATCGAGTTCTACGGCGGCTTTGATCAGCGGCGCATGGCGCACTGGTCGAACCGCGACGTCAAGCGCCACGCCTCGCGTGTGGCGCAAAAGACGCTGGACTACTTTGGCATCGAGCTCGACCGCTTCCGCCGCATGCAGATGATTAATGGGCAGACCGAGTACCTGACGAACGCGCGGCCGATGCACGATGCGCAGATGCCGTACTTCTGCCTCCACGACGGCGTTGTCGGTGACGTCTTCCAGGACTACATCTTCCAGTTTGAGGAGTTTGCCTTTGAGAAGAAATTTGGTATCACGGTGAAGGAGTACACACCGCTGGCCGCGCCGGCCGATCAGGTGGCAATGGGCGGCATCTCGCACGGCTCGAGCGAGCGCGGCAAGGCTCCGGGTCTCGGGAAGGGGCAGCCGATGGTGGGCCATTTCCTGCAGGAGGGGAAGGGTTTCCGGTGAAAGAGCGAGGTGGCGGGCAAGAGACAGAGAGAGCCACACTCTCGCGTCGCAGTCGCAGCTTTTTTTTTTTTCAGAGTTGACCGCCTCTGTTGCTGTCATGCAGAGAGACTGGTGCGCTGTCGCAACCATCTTTCCGCTGTGCTGTCGCTGCGACGCTGCTCCGTTGTTGTAGTTGCTGTAAGGATGGTGCCAGCTCTTTCCCCTGCCACCCACCTTTCTCCCGCGTTCTTTTTCTGCTTTAGGCGAAGTCAAAACACCACTTATCAAGCGATAAAGCTCGTAGCTGTTTTTTTGTTTGTTTGTTCTGCATCACAGTTTTCTTACCACCAAGAGCGGGCAAGAAAAGGAAAAAGATTTAGCTAATAGACCACTACTGCTTGTGTGTGTACGTGCGAGGACGTTCTGACGAGGATTGTGCAGCTGCTGGCATTTGACCGTGTGTACGTTGTTCTTTGGCGTAACCCGAAAATCTTGCACGCACCTTCCTTCTGTCAGTTCTCTCTTGTCGCTGCAATTGCTAATGCTGTCCAGTTATTGCTTCATTTTTTTCCTTATCGGGGAAGGCATGCTTCTCTTCCTCCACTCTTTCCCACTTTCCTCTCTCTTTCCCTCTCTCTCTGTTGCGCACATCACTCATGATAGCTAAGCTCAGCAAGCACAGTAGTTTCCACACATACGGAGGCCCCTCACGTCTTCATTAAGTAGGTCTTTTTTTTTGTTTTGTAAATATTTAGATCCTTTCCCTCTCTGTACATCTCAGCTCACACACACCCACTACGCGCTCACAACAATGACGGAGGGTCGCCTGGAGACGGTGCACAACCTTCGCCCGAAAAACTGGGACAACCGCCGGCACTGGACCAACTGGCACCACCTCTACGACTGCGAGGCCGACCACATCGCTCGCGAGAGTGCCCCGTTTCACGACCTCCGCGCTGGCGGCCAGTTCCAGTACGAGTATGGCGCCAGCGGCCCGTACGCCGCACCCGTCGCCCCGGACCGGGTGGCGGCACGCAGGGCGGGCGATCGCATGGACTTCGCGAAGGGCGCCGGCACGAACATGGGTGGTCTTGGGCATCTCCCCTTAGACACAGAGGCCGGCAGGCCGGTAAAGCCGAATACGGTGCCGCGGCAAACGGCGCTCTTCACCCGCAAGGCACCCCTCAAGCGTGGCCTCTTCTCCGAGTACCCCTACATGCCCAACGGCGACGCCGACGACGGCAAGAACAAGAACCGCGACCTGAAGCTGGACAGCGGGCCGTCCCCACGCACGGGTGGCATGAAAGCTGGCGGCCCGTGCAACTACCTTGGTGGGCCGGCGGAGCACATCCCGGACCCGTACAACGACAAGGTGGACCACGGCCGCGTCGGGCACTTCCGCACCGGCCCGGTCAAGTCCAAGTTCCCGGAGTGGATGCCGGAAGGGGAGCCCGAGCGGAAGCCGCGCAAGACCTATGGCGCTTTCCGTGCTGGCAAGCCTGACAATCTGCAGATGGGCACCGACCCGGAGTGGATCCCGGACCCCTATGACAAGAACAAGATGCGTGCCGCGCCGCACCCGTTCCGTACGTGGCACACCACGACGAAGTGGTCGATGCCGGTGCACGCCCCGTGGCAGGGCGGGCTGTCCACGGCGGAGCCGCGGAAAGGGGCGACGCTCGACTTGACCCACGACAACTTGCCCAGCCTGCGGAACAGCCGGAAGGCGAACATGACGCAGACGATCGGGGCAGAGGCCGCGCTGGCGTCGATGCCGTCGCGGTAAGGCGCACACGTGTGGGGAAAAAGCAGAGGTGCCTTTACGCCTCTTCTTCTTCCTTTCCGCTGCGTGCCATACTTGCTGCTTCGTTGTGGGTATGCCGTATGATGTATGACTGTCTACCTGTTTTGCTTTCATCTGTATGGTGGGGTGGAGCAAAAAGACGATGGTACTTTTAAGGTCTCATGTATATCACGGCGGCAGAAAAGAGAAGAAAATCGGGGTCTGGAAAACAAAATAAAAGGCGTGGGGAATGGATTAAGAGCCTCTTCGCTATTTTAGCTCGATAATTCACCTTTTCCTCTTTGTGTCTCCGTGCGTTGTGTGTATGTGGTAGTTTTTTTTTTTTTCTCTTTGTTCTCTTTCTGCTGGTTCTCGTCTCTATTCCACCCACATCCGCACACACAAACGCTTCTTTCACCTCCTTCGCCGTCGCCTTTGTTACTATTATTATTATGGTTGCCTTTACAGCGTTGTCTCCCCCACTTCTCCTTTTTTCGTAGATGTACGTTATTTTTCGTCTCTTCCTCTTCTTGCTCGCGTGTCATTGTGGTGCAAACTCCAGCAATCTAGTTGCCTGAGTGCATTGTTGAGCTGGAGTCTGCCATGACAATGCGCTTTTCCCCATCTTTGAATTCCACTACCTTTGATTTTTTTCTGTATAAGGTTGTCTTGCGTGCCCAACGACACTCAGCTTCCTCTTCTTATTTGAGCACTACAGCCGACGATATGCTGACGAGTGACAGTGGCGCTCCTGTCCTCTTTCCGTGTCGGTGTGCGTGTGCGCCACGTTCCACCCTCACCGAGGCGCAGAAGGTGGAGAAAGCAGCTCTCGTTTGAAGACGAAGACATGCCCTTCTGTTGGAGGTGATGCGGGTGCGTCTTCTCTTCTTTTCTTTTCGGTACGCGTGTTGCCGTGGAGAGTTGTGGAGTCTCGTCTTACACAGTAAAGCGGTTGCGTGGCGCCACCAAGATGCACGAGCAGTACTGAGGGGTTAGGCTTTTTTTTTTTTTTTGACACGCCGTTCGCGATCGATGAACTGTGTCCGAGGCACGTGTGGCACTCTTCTGATGCAGAGGAACTTACCAAGGGCCCACTAGCCTTAATATTATTCCTTCTTCCAATCTCTCTTTCCTCTCCATTTTTTTTCTGCTTTTCTACAAAAGTCGGGCAGTATTGCTACGCCTCTGCACAAGGCAAACACACACACACATCTCTTCCCACATTATAAACACCAAAAAAAAAGTTGTGCCATCAGTTACAACGTACTCTTCAAATCAACGGCATTGTAGGTGAAGCCATGCGATGACAGGAGCTGCAGCGATGCACCCTGTGGTGCGGCGTGCGCTGCAGCAGCGTAGCAACTGCGCTCTGTCACGAACACGCGCCGCCTCTCTACCTCAACGACAGCACCGCGGCGTGAAGTTTCTTTCACCCACTCCGTCTTATTCGTGCGGAGCGAGTGCGATTGTGGTAGCTGCACGGGCTTGCCACATGAGGGCGTCTCCTTCACCTGAAGGTCCGTTTACGAAAAAGCTTTCGTTCTCCGCCATCACATCGTCTTCCACTCTCCGCGACAACGATGACGTCCAAGCGGTGTTTGGCTCCTCCACTTCCCCTCTCCGTGCTGTCGACGCAGAGCCCTTGCCGCAGGCCTCAAGCAGCAGGCAGCGTCGACGTCGCCGCCACCGTCGTCACCGGTCTGAACCTTCCTCGTCTCCGCAAGCAGCAACCGCATCTATCATCGCAAGACAGTCTTCGCCGGTGTCTAATACTCCTACTGCACTGCATGCGGGTAAGGAGACGCACAGCACCAATCAATCTTCACCTCATGTAGAAGCCTTAAAGAAAAGCGCAAAGGTCGTGCCCGCGCTGCCACCTTGGGAGGCGGCGGTGTACCGGCACACACGCAGCGGTGCGTGGGCAAGCGCGCTGGAGCTGCTACATGATTCTCTGCGTGCTTCCCCTGCTTCTCAAGGCCCTTCGCCACAAGCGCAACAGGATCCGGAGAGTGAGCCGCACTCTATCGCTGTAGACACCGCTGCTCGCCGCCACGTCTCGGTGGCGGAGCGGTGTGTCTGGGTGCTGCTGTGGACAGGGCACGAGGCCGCCGCGTGGCGAGTGTGGCGGTGGATGCAGACGACGGAGGCAGCGCAAGACTTCGATGCTGTTTGTGGAGGGAGCGCTGCTGCTACGAGTCCACGTCTGGTGCTGCTGCTGACGCTCTTCCTGCATTTTGCAGGGCAAGAGGATGGTGTTGGTCGTCAACGCACCCGCGATATGCTGCTGCTGCTGGAGATGTCGTGGCGAACCACGAGGCAAGGCATGGAAGAAAGAAAGGCAGCGCAGACGTGCGCTTCATCGGGTGATTGTGCAGCTTCTCATCTTGGCCATGAAGGCGAGAGCGCGGGTGACGCGTGGGTGCCTGCTGTGGTGCAGTGGCTGCGGTGCCTCAGCGCTGACGACGGCAGCCCAACGCAAAATTGCCTCGCTGCTTTCTATCGGACAGCAGCGCGACGCGTGGTGCGGGCGGTCCAACAGCCATCAGTCCAAGGAGACGGAGAGAGCGGCGCTGCTGCTCTTGAGCGTCCAGCTGTACAACCCAGCGGCGTTTCTCACCAGTTACAACGATGCGTTGTCCTCCGTCAAGGACAGTGAAGAGGATGCGGTGGTGAGAGAGGCGCTTCGGAAGTTTGCACAGCTGCAGCAGAAGGCAACGGGGGCCGATGCGGCTTTTCCGAGCACGACGGTCACGTCATCAAAAAGCACAGCTGCCGGGGAGAAACAGGCAGAAGCTGAAAGTTCGTTTCCTCAGCGCACACATGCCGCCTTCTCAGCGGCTGCACGAATGCTTTCGCAGTTGCCTCGTGGTAAAGTCGAGAGCACTGGAAAAGGGAAAGGTGCATCGCATTGGAAGGCCCTCGAGTCCAGCCGCCTGAACACTTACCGCTTCTGGGCACGTCATCTGCTGGAGGAAGCGGAGCTTCCGGTCGGTGCCTGGGACGACTTTCAGCGTGCTCTACACATCCGCGACGACCGCGACACCACTGCCTCCGCTGCTTGGCTGCGCCGCGTGCACACGGCCACGGACAGCGGGGACTGGGTGAGAGCGCTGCAGCTCTGCCTCACAGCGCCAACGCATACGAGCGAGAATATGCGTGTGCCGTGGCTGCAACGGCTGCGAAAGGGCTTAACAGCCTGCGAGGTGGCATCGCGAACAGCCGGTGCTGTTCCGTGGCAGGGAGCCATGGCCTTGTGGCACTACGCTCAAGTGCATCGTCGCCGTGACGACAGCTTAAGTCGGGAGTACGGCCGCATCTTCATGCTTCTCGCCACCGCGACGCGCTGGTCAGAGGCGCTGCACTGCTTCCACGCTCTTCCAGCCACCTCGCTCGACGGCTTTCTTGTCGCGCAGGTGTGCTACGCCCTGCGCGCTTCTGCAGAGCGGCGCGACAGGGCGGTGCTGGAGCTGTGGGCGACGTGGCGGTGCCGCGTCGGGGATGCCGTGGCGCCAACGCCAGAGATGGTGGAGCAGCTGCTCAAGGCAATGCTGCATACATCTTCCTTTGCACCGTCAAACACTGCAAACATGAAGGCGAAAGGTGATGGTAGCCGCTTTCCGTCTGCGCCGCTGTCGGATAGCCCTGCTGCCGTGGCGTCGGACGTGGCAACAGGATTGCTGGTAGCCGCCGCTGCTACCACCGAAAAGGAGGAGAGCGAAAGGGAGCGAGAGGGAAGCGCATCCTCTTCTTCCAGTATTCCCGGCTCGCAGGTGCCGCTGGACTGGCGCCGCCAACGTCCCCTCGTGCAGCAAATCCTGTTGGATCGCTGGGCGGGTGGGTGGGCCGAGGCGCTGCAGGTGGCCTTGGCCAGCGAGGACGTCGCGCTGGTGCGTCTTGTAGCCCCCCATGTTCCAGCGGCACACTCTTCCACGCTCTACATGGATGCGGTGCGCCGCCTTCGCCGTGGCGGTGTGGAGCTGACGTCTGCGGAGCAGGCTGCCTTGTGGGCACAGTGGGGGAGTGGCAGTAGCGGCGGTGGCAGTTGGCAACGCAGGGCTGCAGAGGAGGAGGAAGAGAATACAGCTGCGTCACGCGGCAGTGCGTTGTTGCAGTCCCGTGATGCAACCGAGAAGGTGGTGCGGGACGCGGAGTTGCTGCTGGATGAGCTGCTGGGAGAGAACTAACCGCACGCGTATCTGTCTTGCGCGTCCGTCTCTGTGCACGTGAGCACACATACACAAATACACACCCGTCATAGTCAAAAAGACTTTTTTTTTGGTGTTGTTATTGCCTCTTTGAATATGGAAGTTGCGGTGGTCGCACTCCACTGCCCGTAGGCACACATTCTTACGTGTCAGCGTTGTGGAGAGAGAACTAAGATGATGAACAAGCTAACCGCCCTGCGCTTGCGTCTTCTCACCCCCTCCATCCATCCACCTCTCTCCCATATCGCACGTTCCTTTCCCTTCCTCATATCCTTCTTTGTGAATTCTCGTAGCTGTCGTCCCCGTTATGGAAACGACCTCGTCACACCACTGACAGAAACGCATACACACTCACATAAATACTCTCTCACACACGCGCAGAGAGACGTTTTCACATCACTATACACTCTTGACAGCGAACCGGACGGGCAAAGCGTCTATCCTTTTTTCTTTAGCTCTTTACATCTGTATTTTCTCGTTTCTTCCAGCTTCATCTGCATTTGTCTTGCCCAATACAAACTGTTGCCGCCCGAAGACGAGGGAAAGATAGAAGGAGGCAAGCGCTCTCTCTCTCTGTCGACCCACACCGCACCTCCCACATTGAGGCGAGTCACTAGCGAGTGCTCTCTCTTACCCCGCTCTTTCTCTGCCCCTGCACAGAGAGGAACGTGAGTGTGCGTGTGTGTGGCGACGGCTATGCGAGGGGCAGCGCTGCATCGAGACGTGAATGGACATTTATCATATCGTGCTGAGTAACGCCTGCGTGGCGTTTCTCACCGCCCCGCTGCGCCGCCTCCGCTATCTCCTCACCGTAGAGGATGACCTGATCGAGGAGGGCGTGCTGCCGCCGGCGGGTTTCGGTGGCACACTCGGCTGCATTCGCTTCCTGTACAACGCCGGCGGTCGCTCCGTCAGCGTCTTCTACCGCAGCGCCTTTCTCGAGGCGGTGGGCTGCATCGGCAAGTACGAGCTGCAGCGCATCATCTCCATCCCTATCGCCCGTCGTCTGCCGCTGCGCATGCAGAATGCCTTTCTGGCCACCACCTTTGTGCACACCGCACTCGTGTACTTCACGGTGGCCCCGTTGCAAACCGCACTGGACACGATCGCCGTGAATAGTGTGTCGACGTTCACGGTGGAGAAGGCTCCTGCTTCTGCTGCTGCTGTTGCACCGGATAGCAAGGATGGTACTAGTGCTGCTGCGCCAGCAAGGGTGCGTATGCGTTTCTCCAGCGCGTGGCAAACCACCAAGTACCTCGCCGGCCACTTCCCTGTGCTGATGATGGTGCGCCGCCTCTACTTGCTGGACTTCGCCTGCCGCTACGTCACGTCGCTGGCGAACAACAAGATCCTAAACTGGCTGATGCGCAAGGCACAGAAGCACTACAACGGGGTGGAGATGACGTCCTTCCAGCGGCTGGTCATGTACGCTGGCTGCCCGCTCGTGGCTTCACTAGCGATGAGCCTCGTAACGTATCCGTTTGCCACCTATCCCGTGGCGCACTTTCTGCGTCTGCGCTGCTACGAGCGGCGCGCCGAGCAGGAGGCGGAGGCGACACGCAAGGCCGCCGAGGCCGAGGACGACTACCCGCTCTCTGCCCGCCACAGCAGCCCTGGCCCGCACGCTGGTGGCAGCAACGCTGGTAGTGGCGGCGGTGGCAATAACACGAGCAGTCCGCACACCACAGGCAGCAGCAAGAACAACAACAACAACAGCAGTACGTCCATGTCTTTTTCGGTGAATGCCGAGGAGCAGAGCACGACGGGGCCGGTGGAGCGGTTTTGGTGGGAGGAGCTGTGCTTCCAGGCGATTCACGGTGAAGTGCGTGCTTTTTTGTGGAAGTCGATGTACGGCAACGACAGCGCTGCTGCGGGGGCCTCGACCGTGGCGTCTACCTCGGCGACGCCCGTCACCTCCTCCCCGACGACGGCAGCGGCGCAGCAACAGTGCCCTGTCGGGGCAGGTGGACGCAGCACCGAGAAGCGTGGCATTGGGCAGGTGTACCGCGGCTTTGGCCTTATTGTCGTCTCTACGCTCCTGTCGTCCGCCCTCGCCATGACGCTGAACCGCGCCGTTGACTTTATGCTTCACCACTCCCACTAAGTAAGTGGGCGGGTGGTTTTAAGAGAGCGAGTTTCTGAAAGTGGGTTCATATCAAGGATCGTCGCCGTGTTGTCCTTGACACTTCTTGATTTTGTTTTGCTTTCTCTTTGTCGTGCTTGTTGCGTTGAGCTTCTGATGAAAAGAGGGGAAGCTGTCGAATAGAGGCGTCACGTGTTCTACTCGCCCGCGCAGCCCCTTATTGCCTCTCTTTTTGCTTGCCGTGTCCTTCCTTTGTCGATCTCTGGTCTCTCGCCTTTCCTCCTCCTCCTCCATCTTCTTTTTTTTTCTCTTGTTGTTTTTTGTTAGGTGATACTGCTATCGTGGTGTGAGGGTGAAGAAGAGGGTCAGGCTCCAGTGCTCGCTGCGTGACTCACTGTGTGCTTTTTTTTTCTTTTTTTTCTTCCTTTTAGAGACTGTCTTGTTCTCTTTGAATTGAGAAGGAAGAGGGAAAGCGGATACGCTGTTATCCTCTTGTTGTTGTTGTTGTACACATCGTGCCATAGAGCTCATCTCTTTCTCTCGTTTTTGTGTGGCCGTGTTGAACTCTCTCTTTCTCTTCATGTGCTGGTGTTGTTTGTGTTGAACCCTTTCTTTCTCCTTTTACTATTATTCCCCCATCTTTTGTTCTTTGCCTCCTTCGATGTGGTCTTCATCTTCATCTCGATGTTCCGTTTTCTTTTTTCTTCCCCCTATCTAGTCCACCCAACGCCATTCTCCTCTCCCACCTCGTGGCAGCACCGCACCTATGCGTTTCTTTTCTATTCGTGCGTGTGTGTCTAGTACTAGACCGGTACCTTTGCTCCATGGAGAAACGAACACGTTCAAACACGAAGTAAACGTGTATGAGAGCAATCAAGCGGATATTGATGAAAGCGAAGGCACCCGTATGGTTTGTGTGAAGCGAGCAGAATGTACTGAATCTTCTTTAAATGGTCGATTGCATCTGTCGCAGACGGTGACGGAGAGAGAGAAGAATGCCAGCAACTCATAAGCGAGGTAAGAGACACTGACACTCATCGGTGTTGTTGTGCTGCGTGAAGGGGCCTCCTCGTACTGATCCATTTGGAAAATAGCGCACCTTTTGGTATTAGCTTGTCGTAGGACCCGGTTGGGAGAGGTCCGTATTCTGTCGCCACTGCGTCAACCGGTAGGGAGGCTTATGCCCTTTAGTGTGAGAGGAGTTTGGGGATTTTGGATAATTGTAATTCGGAGTAAAAGATAATTCTATAATTGCACACCGATGTCGGTCGTAGTCGCCCAGACTACCGTAGAGTCTGCTGAAGGCCAATGCATTAGACCAAACCTCTTCTGCTATCTTTCTTCCATCTTCCCCGGTACCTCAATGTGAATACAAACTACAGCGAAGAAGATTATTTTGGCCGAAGCAATATTTCATTTATAAAACTTTTCAAGTAAACATTCAAAGAATACAGAAATATCTTCAACACACACAAGTATGTCTTCGAACACCGACACGCACAAGTCACTCTCGGAGGAATGCGAGAAGAGGCTGAAGCTGCTCGAGCTTAACAGGTCAGTCTACACGGAGGTAGAGTACAAGGAGGAGAAGAAGAAAATCCTTTCTTTCCTGTCAAATGCGGCCCCGACGGCGCCCGCTAATGAGGACTCACTCAGTAAGACCGTGGCTACCCACTGGGCAGAGGAGGCCCAGAAGCAGCTGTACCCTTGGTACACACAAAAGCTGCTGGCGGAGAACAGGCAGGCCGAGATTGCCGTCACTACGCCGAGCCTGGACACTGGGGAGAAGCTGAAGGAAAGTTTTCTGGTAAACGCCCGTAACAAGGAGCTGCCCGCTCTGAACGTCCTCATCGGCCATTACCTGATGTACGCAGACGATTTGGAGGCCAGCCGGTACATCCTCATGTACATGTTGACGAACTTCACGTCGCAAGAATGCGTGGAAACGCACAACTGGTACGTGCCAGCCTCTGGGACAAGGGGACCCTGACCTCTCGGGAGAGCAGCTGGCGGAGCTACCGTACCCTTTGTTCCCGGCCCCGATGAACGAGTTGAACTCGAAGTTGATCCGTGCGCAGCAGCGGGCGTCTTCCAAGATGGTCGGTGCGGGGGGAGGATCCCGTGGGCGAGTTCTACAAGAAGCTGAGGACAATGTGCTGCATGGCGGCAGCTACATCCCCGTATACGATGCGCAAGGGACCCAGGTCGGGGTGGGTGATCTCGCCGAGCTGGAAGGCGCAACTCAACACGTTTTCGGGAGCAAGTGACATCTAACATGAACAAGCTGACCAAGCAGATTCAAGACGTTCAAAAGCGGAACTCCAACCCACCGGTGTACAACCGCGGGTACGCTTCGCGAGGCGGCTACAACGGGTATGGAGGCCAAGGCCGCGGCTACGGCCGTGGCGGTTACCGTGGCGGTTTTCGCGGAGGCAACGCGGACGAGAGCACGGACGGTGCTGATCAGCCGAAGACTGTGGCAAAAAACTGAAGCGGGGCTGTCACGGCGGCAGCCCGATAAAACAAAAATTAAAATTAAAAACCGAAGATGTACTGTGCGGCGGAGATCTACTCGAAGGTACCACGACAACCTAGAGTTAGATAAGCTGCTGGCATCTTACATGCCGAACAAGCGCTACATACGTTTACCCAAATGGGCAAGGTCACAACGGACCACGTAAGCGAAGCCGCGAAGCAGGTGCGGGAGACGAAGGAAAACTTCTATTTCCCACTCCACACGAGGCACCATTGGCTGGCGGGCATTTTGACGGTGGATAAAGACAGCACACAGCTGAGACTCCGAGTGTTCGACTCGGCCCGTCATGCGCCGTTCGCCAAAGACGTGAGGAGCACGTTCGGAAAAACTCGCCCCCCCAACTCCCCATCACCTTTGTCAAGTGCACGCGCCAAGAACGGTACAGCAAACGACTGCGGCATCTTCATGCTGGCCACATCTTCTCGGATGCGACGAAGCAGCGCATTGCCAACCCGACATCGTTCCCTGCTCGCGTCCGACCTCTTTTCCACGAGGCTTTGAAGTCAAAGCTAGGTAAGAGGGTGTTCCTCAGATCGGCTACGGGCGATCATGAGCGCGACGACGACGGCACCGTTGCCGGGAAGACGAAAA
>AODS02000203.1:0-21303 GCA_000331325.2 Crithidia fasciculata
CTCGACACGACGCCATTCTCACACGTTCTACAAGAGTGGGGCGGGATTACGGACCTAACCACTTCATTCTTCCAGGTCGAGATCCCCGCCGGCCTGGCGTCCGTTGTTTAGCTTTCGCGCAGCAGACGGGTCGTGCTACCAAATGCGTGTGTTGCCTATGGGGCTTAGCGTCAGCCCCGAAATAATGCACGCGATTACATCCACCGTTGCGGGTCATCCCACGTTCGCACGAAAACCGCAAGAGAACGTTGGGGTAAACGTGTGGATAGATAATATACAAGTCTCCGGGCCTAAACGCCACGTTGAGCACGCGCTCGAGCGCGTAAAGCAAGCAGCAACGCGGTTTCGCATCACCCTCAACCGCGACGAGACCCAGGTGTCGCAAGATTACATCTTTGCAGGTGTCCGCTTCAATCATGCGCGACATGAGGTCTCTGTTGGCCGCAAGGCACACCAAAAGCTGCTAGACGAATCGCTAGAGGACTTGACCCTAGAGAAGCTGGAGAGGCTTATGGGCAAACTCTGGTTTGCGACGCGAGTACTGTCCCTGCCGGTACACCACTATTGGTGGTGCATGAAGGCAACGCGTCGTTTGTTCTCGCGATGGTCACGAGGGATGCTAGAGGGTGACCACCCCTTAAAACTGGCACCCAGCGCAGACCGTCAACTTCGTGTCTGGTACGCTGAAGCAGCCGCCAATACGCCACGCACGATTACTGCTCTGCCGCATACGTCGCAACAGTGCGATGTCTTTACAGACGCCACTCTTGACGGCTGGGGAGCAGTGTGCGTTGACCGCCACACGAAGCGTGCGGTCATCGCGGGCAGCCGCTGGGCCGCTAAGGCCAACAACATCAACGCGGCAGAAACCCGTGCGGTGGACTGTGCGTTCGAGGCCTTCCGGGAGTTCATCGATAAAGGTGCCAGTGTGGACCTTCACATCGACAACACCTCGGCGCTATCGGCGATGACACGGAAATTTTCGCGCAGTCACGCCGTCAACGCCGAACTCACTGACCGCTTGGTGACGTTGCCGTTCCACGTAACGGCTTCCTACATCCGGTCAGCAGAGAACCCGGCGGACGTCCCCAGCCGTACCGCTCCCTACCAAACGATAAGGGGAACTAGGCGACACGGGAGCTGGCACGAGATGAGGGTGTGGAG
This sequence comes from Crithidia fasciculata, assembly GCA_000331325.2. Lineage (NCBI taxonomy): Eukaryota > Euglenozoa > Kinetoplastea > Trypanosomatida > Trypanosomatidae > Crithidia > Crithidia fasciculata. Next base: position 1,165 of record AODS02000203.1, read on the forward strand.
GTCCTAGCACCTCGCAAGTAAATGACCATCAAAAAAAAAATATATAAATAGAGTAGGCAGGTTTAGAAGTGAAGATCGGGACAGCCAACAGGAAGACATAGAGCTGAGGCGCGAACTGTGTTATGAGATAAAGATGTACAAGTGCGTGGCAAAACGCAGATGTAAACCGCCCCACGAGATGAATCTCATACACGCACTCCCCACATAACTTTTCCTTCCTTATTACCTTCCCCCGTCTTCCTTTGGCAGCTTTAGGAACAGGATTATTCATTATATATTTAATTTGTTTATAAATGAAAACGGTTATAATTAGTAATCAATGGCATATACATTGATTGTGGTGGATTGCCATTGCCAGTGATGTAAGCGAATTTATTTATTTTATGATAAGGAGAACAACTTGGTAAACTATGATCTCCAAAGACTTCAATAATCAACGCACAAAAGTTCATAAAATCAATTAACTTATTATGAGTATTATTATTTTCTATGTCTATCAATAATTCATTGTGATAATTTTTTATATCTGTTGAATTAAAGATTGGGGAATGGAAGAAAGATTTAAGTTTAATGATGATTAAGTCTTGAATACTTTCAATAGTATTAATATAATAAAAAATATTTTCTTCAGGAATGATTGTATTGTTTAGTACACTTAGGTAGTTTTTAAGTGTATGCGATTCCTGAAAAATATTCAAACATTCATTATATTTAATTAAGGCTGATTTCGGCAGTAAGCTATAACTATTATGAATGCTAAAGCTATAAACTGGAGGAATAAATTTTTGAAGTGAGTTTATAAGATTTTTTAACTTGGTGATATCTTCTATCGAAAAAAGTATATTAGGATTAATATATTTCTTTAGTTCTTCATGTAGGTGATCATATGATAAGCCATAATCATTAACTATTTCACTTTGATGTGGAATATAAGTAACTAAAGCTTTGTATACAATCATCTTTTCATTAGATAAACCTTTAAGATAATATATACCATAATTTTTAAAAAATGTTAAAGTAGTTTTCGATAGTTGATTAACATAATATGGAGATTGGGGTGTTTTTTCTAAATCTGCTTTATAAGGTGTGAGACTAAATTTTGAAATTTTGCCAATATTATAAATCATATATTTTTTAATTTCTCTATTATTATAGCCTAAAAAAATTGCGATAGTTAACATAACATATTTACATCCATAAATATGTTTACAAAAAATATGCTCGTCACGTAAACGAGTTTCATCAAAACAAAACAACTCACCAGAATCTTGGTACACACCCACCACATACACTCGCAACATTGCCCGCTCAGGAGCATCGATAAAAGGAATAATGATATTCATTTTGTTGTGTTTTTGTTGTGTTGATTTCACATCTGGAATCAAAATAATTTGATTCTCTTGAATACACGGGACTACTTCCCCGCATTAATTTAATAGTGAAGAATAATAAAATTCAATTTTATTATTCTTAATTCCCCTTGTAGAATTATTGTTTTTTTTTTTGATTTTGATTTTTTGATTTTGAATTTTTTGATTTTGATTTTTTGATTTTGAATTTTTGATTTATTCTACATTAGAGAATTTTTTGTTAAACAATTCTATTAAATGGTATTGAATTAATAATTTATGGATTTCATTAGAAAGCGTTTTTATGAAAATATTAAATTGATCTTCAGTACTGAAGATCGGATTTTTATTATTTATCAATGGCAGTATATTTATTTTAATTTTAGCCACTATTTCATTATTGTTTAATTTTAATTTATGATTTAGTCCAAGAAACATTCTTCTTATAATCTCTGAGATGTTTGTGACAACATCTATGGGATCATTAGGAAGAATTAATCCCGAGAACTTAGTCATATTAATAAATTTTAGATTTTCTGGATCGTTAATTGTTGTCTTTAGCCTATCCAGAGAACTTGTTAAAATACACACGATGAATATTCTTAAATTATTAGTTGGCTCTTTAATTATGGCCAACAACATATCTTTACATTCATCTATGGTGTGTGCATCCAACGCAAGTTTATTTTCAGATTTAATATTTAAAACGAAATCAATCATATTTGGCGTCGATGAGGACGCACTTTCTTTTTGGTTTTTGAGCTGTTTTGACTGCTCAAGAGACAAAAAGATATGAAAGATTAAGTTTCGGAAGATAATTATTATAGTATTATTAGGAGAAATTTTATGCTGTTTAGCATAGATACCTTTTTGCAATTCGTTAAAGAGCGGTTCGATGACGTTTTTTAAATCATCTTGATCACAATACAATAATTGTTTACACAATTCTTGCATTTTTTGAATCTGAGATGCAGTATTCACATATGAGTTGATAGGCGTTGTAAACCTAGTCAACTGTTTGCGAATAACTGACCATGCTTTGACATGGTCATTTTGCACTTCTAGATCCAACTGTTTCAAGTGATTATTTACATTTTTCTTAATCTCATTTACGTTCATCGGATCCGCTGTCATAACACCATTTGCCATAAAGGTATTATACCGCGCAGCATTAAAGTTAATTTTAGAATATGTCCAAAGACTTAGAGCTGTTTTCATGCCCGCAGTAAATTGATCCAAGATTAATGATGAAACGTAAAAAGACGATGTGCTTACACCGTTAATTACAATTTTATCCGTCACCGAGAAAAAATTATTTGCGTGCACGATCGTAGCTCCAATCATGTCTTCGGGATATGATTCCTTCGGAGTTTCAATCGAATGATTGAACTGAAAAGGAATCAATTTCGAAAGCATGTTGTTTAAAGCTTCGAACATATTTTTAGGAGATTTATTTTTTGACATAACTTCCTTCTTTGGCGCCTGAACAGCAAGAGCATCTGCGTAAGTAGCAGGAGCTGGCGGCGGAGGAGGAAGGACTTGATAAGGAGGAAGGGACTCAGATGGCGGCAGGGCTTGGTAGGGAGGAAGGGACTCTGATGGCGGCAGGACTTGATAAGGAGGAAGGGACTCAGCTTGAGAAAACCTTTTCATTGAAAAGATGTTTTCGATTGTGTCGTTGCAATAATGCATACACATCTTTTCAAGCAATTGACTATAGGTCAGGTCGAAATCAAATGCCGTGTTCAATTGTTGTACAACAATGATTTTTGTGTACAAATAATTGATGAGGAACGCCATGAATTCTTTTTCGTTTTTCCAAAAATCTGTTGGAGGTCCTTGAAAGAACAGATACGTGACTGTTCCTTCAAACGTCATATTTACAGCATCGATCTTGTTAAGAAAAGAAGTAAAAAATGGGTTATTGTTAAGGCGGATGCTTTCAAACGAAACGGTTTTGTTATCAAAACGCCTTTCGAGTAAAATGGCACAAACCAAGTAAACAAAGTATCGCATATACACGGTATCCTCCATGTACGCGTTGTATAGCATCGAGTTCATTGTTTTTTGAGTGAGATACTTAGAAAGTGAGAAAGAGATACTAGAGAGAGATGACGATACTAGAAAGTGAGAAAGAGATACTAGAGAGAGATGACGATACTAGAAAGTGAGAAAGAGATACTAGAGAGAGATGACGATACTAGAGAGAGAGATAGAGAGAGAGATGGCGAGAATTCACATCTGGAATCAAAATAATTTGATTCTCTTGATGAAAGGACTCCGGGGCTACTTCCCCAATAAATTAAATTATTAGAATAATAAAAATCAATTTTTATTCAAATTATAGATTGTTTCATTCCCTTCAGTATCATAATCGGGAATAAGCAAAAAATTGTTTTTAACTTTATTTTCAACTAAACAATTAAAGTTAATTAATCTTAAATATAAGCTCAATTTACAATACGGACATTCTTTTAAGGTTTATCAGATTTGATTAACATTCTTTTTTTAATTTTATTGATTACACTTACTGGAGTTTCATCAGACATGATTTTGGTTTCTAGGTCAGCTGTATAATGTTCATTTATGATATCATCATAATCTATATTTAGAATATTAATATATTGTTTGCCTAGGTCTGTGATTCTTAGTTCATCGGTAATTAGATTTTGAGAAATTAATTTATCTATGATTGAAGCATAGGTTGAGGGTCTGCCAATGTTATGATCTTCTAGGTAAGTAATGAGAGAAGCATAAGTAAAATAATTTGGTTCGATGAGTTCTTCTACTTTTTTGATTTCGATTATTTCTGGAGATTCGACAAAATTTTTGAGATCTGATAAAACTCCTTTTCCTGCTACAGGATCTACTTGATAAATAGTAGTAGTTTTTGTGGGTTGGCTAAGACTCAAGACTGTGATGTTATAAATAGTTTTGTATAAAATGTCATATGAAAGAGGAGTATGATCCAAGGAAGTAGGCCTGATAGCTTCATGGACTGAGATTTCGTTGACATTTTCGGTGGACGGAAATTTTAGTTTGTTCTGAAACTTTTCAAAGAAGGTTTTGCTGATTACTCGAGAATCAGTTCGAGGATATGTAATCATTCCACTTTGATACATTTGTTGAAGTTTGTTCATAGTATCTGATAGACCGTCTGAACTGAGCTTCAGGATAGCTGCTGTATTTAATGGTTTGGGTGTATGTTTAGTTATTTCTTCGAATCTTAAGGTAGTTTGCAACTTATTTATCTTAGTATTGTCCCATTTACTAACAAAAGTTACATACTTAGTAACGACGTGACGTTTGGACTCATATTTGGGAGTAGTTAAATCTTTGTTATAAATAATGTTTAAAATTGCACTCATTACTCGGCCTGCAGAAGATTTTTTAAAATTAGCATGTTTTCGAAGGTTTCGGGTAAGAGTAAATCCAATAATGATATCTGAGAATGCTCGTTTTGCTCGTTGGTCTAACATTTGTTGATCAATGATAGATTCTTTGATTGATTCTTTTAAATATTCGTTGAACCTCAGGCGAATATAAGGTAGACTTAATTTGTCACAAATCATAGCAATTGAGTAAGCGATAAATTCCCCTTCTCTATCATTATCGGTTGCTATGTATACTTTTTTGTGTGGTTGCGACATGTCGCCAATGCTGAATGTGACTCCCTCTACTCTCCTGTTTTTCCCTTCCCCGCAGCCTTGTCCTTTCCGGCCCGTGTGTGTTTGTGTATTTTGACAAGTCGACGGGCGGCCGCTACGTGCCGCGCGCTGTTCTGATGGACCTCGAGCCGGGCACGATGGACTCTGTGCGCGCGGGTCCCTACGGCCAGCTGTTCCGCCCGGACAACTCCGTCGCCGATGCTGCGCGTCGCCGCTGTGACGTCTCACTGCAGCTGATCATGGGGGTGTTGAGCCCAATCCGGGCCCTACGTTTACTACTGCAGGATTGCGGTCACAGTTTCAGGACACGAGTGCGCCAGCTCCCAACCAGCCTGTGCAGCCCTCGATGTCGGAAATTCTCCGAGAGATGCAGGCCAACATGCGTGCTGAGATGCAGGCCAAGCGGGCGGAGCTGCAAGAGGGGTTGGCAGCACGTCGCACCGACGCCCCTCCGGCTTCTCCTCACCCTGTCACCTATGTTGATGCGGTGCGTACGGCACCCTTGCCGCGTCAGGAGTATTCTTCCTCTACAGAACGTTTGCTGAGCATGCATCCCCGTTATTTTCAATAAGAAGCTGTTCACTCTGTACAGCCCGTCCCGCACGAAAATTCCGCGAGCCGCCGTCGCCGCCATCGCTTCCGCAGTGTGGCCGTTCAGACTTCCATAGATTTTTAGAATTCCCAGTCTGCCCCTCTCGTTTCGAATTCCCGTGCAACTCAGACTCCTCTTTAGACGCAGCCTTCCCAGGCTTTCCAGAATACCCGTCCTACTCAGCGTGCCCACCAGACACCTGCTCGTACCTCGGTCTCTACTGCCCCTGCGCCTGCCTCTCACGCCCCTAGTGCGTCCCTTGGTCCCCACGCTAGGCAGCCCCGACGCCAGATTGAGCAACATCGGGGACCTGCTCCTCGTTTGTAGGGAGAGAGGCAAGGGTTTCGGTAATACGTCACGCATGTTGCACCTGTCGAGTGAGTGTCGTAAGGTCAGATTGCAGTCAGTGCGCGAGCGACCGCTAAGGTCGCGCTATCGTTGGCACAACGCCTTCAATCTGAACTTACGACACTCACTCAACAGGTGCAAGGTGTGTGGCGTATCACTGGCTCTCTTGCTTCTCTTTCTATGGACGAGGAACGGGGCCCTGATGTCGCTCAATTTGGCGTTGGAGCTGCCTACCCTGACCCGGAGCTGTCTCTTCGGCGGTGCTTAGCCCTCGTCGGGACTCTCCTTTCTCCGGAGGCTAGCTCACGGTTTCGCATGGAGCAGGCTGAACATCGCGTGGACTCCCTCCTCGGGGCTGCCCGCTCTGCGCCTGCAGACACTCGTGTGGCGGAGGCACAATACTTGCACATCCAGGAGGCTTACGCCCAGGAACAACGGGATCATTCGGATACCCGAGTAGAAATGGCCGCCCTTAACGACTCCTTTCAGGAGGCTCATTTTCAGGTGGCCCAGCTGCAGTATCGGCTTGAGCAAGGTGACGCCCGGCTCCAGTCGATTCAGAAGAATTGCGAAGCTCAGATTAACTTCCTCCGTGAGCAACACGCCGCTCAGCTCCGTGACGCCACCCAGGCTGTCGGTGACGCCGCGAAGTAGCATGAGCAGCTAACGGCTACCTTGGCCCCGTTAGCCTCGGTGGAGATGGAGCGTGCTGCCCTCTTGACTGGCCTTCGTAAACTGTTTTTTTTTTTTGTGTCCCGCCTTCCGAGTGCGCCGGCGGCGTTGCGCCTCGCCAGTAATTTTCTCTCTGTGCTGGGGGATTTGTGTTGTGGACCTTTTCGGCAGAGTGAAGAGCAACTGAAAGAGGTTTGGGGTCTCTTGGCTCGCCTATAGGCGCCACAAGTCTTTGCTGTTTTCGTGTTCTCGCACACCGAGCATGTTCCGCCTCAAGCGAGGTATGACGACTCTGCTATTCGTTTCAACAGCACAGTTGATCGTCTTGCGGAGGAGGCTTTATCCCCTTCTGCGACTGGCCCTTGTTGGCCTCGTGACATTGTCCGTCCTCGTATTGCTGCTCTACTGGAGGCGGCCGCCTTCTCGCCGGAGGTACAGGCGACCTTCCAATACAGTGTCCTCCATGACGGCACTCCCTCCCGCGACATTGCTTCGTTGCGGTACCCCCGCACCCAGCAGCGTCTTCTCCTTCAACTCCGTACTGAGGTATGTTAGGTCCTAGGCGGCGCGAAAGCTGCACGTCCCGACCGCTGCCCTCATTGCCGCTGTGCTATAATCCGTAATTCTGGCCTGGCCGCATTTCCTACGGCAGTCCATGCGGTACGGCACTTTTTTGAGTGTCTCCGTTTTCTAACTCCATTGGATGTTGAGTCTCTTTGAACAAAAACGGGTTTTGCGCTGGTCCACGTAAATGCTTTTCGCAACGGTCCGTGAGCATCCTGGTGTTTCTCTTTTTGTCTTCTTCTTCTGCTCCGTGACTGCTACTGCTTTCACGTCGCTTTTTATTTTTTTCCTTTTGCTTGACTTTTTTTTTAAAAATGATACCGTTATCCTTTCTGTACAATCATTTTCGTTTCAAGCTACTGTGTCTTTTTGCGACCGGTTTTACATTGTCTCTTCAGAATACTTGACTCTATATCATTTTGTTTTTATTCTTACGAATCGATTCTTAGTTTCATTTTCTCTCTCACTACTCAATAGTCTCATTACTGTTATATGCTATCTTTTCAGAACACTTGTTTTTTTTTTCATAAGTCTGTCTTTTTTATTTTTCTTTTCACTATTCGATGTTCTCTAGTGTTCCTTTGTGTGCCGGCCTCGTCTGTGCTTTCCCCTCTCCCGGGGGAGTGCGCGCGCCGGGGTTGCACGGCGGCCTCACCGCACCGCGTGTGCGAGTGTGTGTGCGTGCGCGTGTTTGCGTGCTCCGCGGAGTAGATCTGCGCACCTCGTTTCCACGCGGGGTGGGACCGCTGCTGCGGATCCTGGTTGTGCACGCCTCAGTCACCCACCGGAGAACTCTTCCAGAGGAGAAAAAAGAAAGAAAGAAAGAAACAGCAATCAATGACCGAAGAATGGAGGCGCTGCGACGCCCCTGTGCGTGGAAAGACGCGCACGCGCGACGATGGTGGCCATTCCGAATGCGCAGAGTGGCACCGCGTCGTGTGAGTGTTTGTGTGTTTGTGTCTGTCTGTGTGTGCAGCTGTGCAAAAGGAAGTGTGCATCGGGGCAGTGCTTCGGTGGCGTGCGTGCGGCCACTTCCGCTTCCCCCGACGCGCGCGTTGTTCCCTTCTCTTGTCTCACGCCCAGCAGAGTCGAAAAGCAAAACGAAGACATGCGGCGTGGACCACCAGTACTCTCTCTTTCTCTTTTTCTCACTGCCTCCGCTCTCTCTCTCTCCCTCTTACTGCCTCCTCTTCCTCTCTCTACCCACACCAACGCGCACTGCCCCCCATGCTGACGCCGCAGAATCACGTTCACGTGGTCTATACCAAACAAAACAACACCCCACCAACAGCGTACCGCTTTACAACCATGCGTGAGATCGTGTCCTGCCAGGCCGGCCAGTGCGGCAACCAGATCGGCTCGAAGTTCTGGGAGGTTATCAGTGATGAGCACGGCGTCGATCCGACTGGTTCCTACCAGGGCGACTCGGACCTGCAGCTGGAGCGCATCAACGTGTACTTTGACGAGTCGACGGGCGGCCGCTACGTGCCGCGCGCTGTTCTGATGGACCTCGAGCCGGGCACGATGGACTCTGTGCGCGCGGGTCCCTACGGCCAGCTGTTCCGCCCGGACAACTTCATCTTTGGGCAGTCCGGCGCCGGCAACAACTGGGCCAAGGGCCACTACACGGAGGGTGCGGAGCTGATCGACTCCGTGCTGGACGTGTGCCGCAAGGAGGCGGAGAGCTGCGACTGCCTGCAGGGCTTCCAGCTGTCGCACTCGCTGGGCGGCGGCACGGGCTCCGGCATGGGCACGCTGCTCATCTCGAAGCTGCGCGAGGAGTACCCGGACCGGATCATGATGACCTTCTCCGTCATCCCGTCGCCGCGCGTGTCGGACACGGTGGTGGAGCCGTACAACACGACGCTGTCGGTGCACCAGCTGGTGGAGAACTCCGACGAGTCGATGTGCATCGACAATGAGGCTCTGTACGATATTTGCTTCCGCACGCTGAAGCTGACGACGCCGACGTTCGGCGACCTGAACCACCTGGTGGCTGCTGTGATGTCCGGCGTGACGTGCTGCCTGCGCTTCCCGGGCCAGCTGAACTCCGACCTGCGCAAGCTGGCGGTGAACCTGGTGCCGTTCCCGCGCCTGCACTTCTTCATGATGGGCTTCGCGCCGCTGACGAGCCGCGGCTCGCAGCAGTACCGCGGCCTGTCCGTGGCGGAGCTGACGCAGCAGATGTTCGACGCGAAGAACATGATGCAGGCGGCGGACCCGCGCCACGGCCGCTACCTGACGGCGTCGGCGCTGTTCCGCGGCCGCATGTCGACCAAGGAGGTGGACGAGCAGATGCTGAACGTGCAGAACAAGAACTCCAGCTACTTCATCGAGTGGATCCCGAACAACATCAAGTCGTCCATCTGCGATATCCCGCCGAAGGGCCTGAAGATGTCTGTGACGTTCATTGGCAACAACACCTGCATCCAGGAGATGTTCCGCCGCGTGGGTGAGCAGTTCACGGGCATGTTCCGCCGCAAGGCCTTCCTGCACTGGTACACCGGCGAGGGCATGGACGAGATGGAGTTCACGGAGGCGGAGTCGAACATGAACGACCTCGTGTCGGGAGTACCAGCAGTACCAGGACGCCACCGTCGAGGAGGAGGGCGAGTTCGACGAGGAGGAGGAGGCCTACTAGAGGGCTATTCTGACAGGGCGGCGGCGGCGGCTGGGTGAGGGTTAGGGGGCGGTGTGAGATCGGCGCGTGCACCGCTCGCTGCAGGCGGGATATAGAGAGTGCGTGCGTGTCTCCTCCCCCTTCTCCTTCGTTCCCTCCACCCTTCTCCACTTGTCGCCGCTGCGGCTCATCGCTCCCTCCCCCTGCGCTCCATCGCAGTCGTTTTCTCTCCTTTGTTTTGTTTTTGTTTTGCCGCATTGTATTTCCTTTTCTACCCTGTATCGGGCGGTGTGCGTGTGTGCGGGTGCGCGGCGGTGTCGCGGGCGTTCGTGCGTGTGCCCCTCTTTCGTGTGGACCACGCCGCCGTTCCGGCTCCCTCCCCCGCTCCTCTCTCCCGCCCTCTCTTTTTCCCTGCCCACTCTCTCTCTGAGTGCATGTTTGTTTCACCCCTTCCCTTTGCGCACCGCCTCCGCTGTCGTGGCTGGTGGCGGTGCCATCGATGTTCTCTAGTGTTCCTTTGTGTGCCGGCCTCGTCTGTGCTTTCCCCTCTCCCGGGGGAGTGCGCGCGCCGGGGTTGCACGGCGGCCTCACCGCATCGCGTGTGCGAGTGTGTGTGCGTGCGCGTGTTTGCATGCTCCGCGGAGTAGATCTGCGCACCTCGTTTCCACGTGGGGTGGGACCGCTGCTGCGGATCCTGGTTGTGCACGCCTCAGTCACCCACCGGAGAACTCTTCCAGAGGAGAAAAAAGAAAGAGAGAAAGAAACAGCAATCAATGACCGAAGAATGGAGGCGCTGCGACGCCCCTGTGCGTGGAAAGACGCGCACGCGCGACGATGGTGGCCATTCCGAATGCGCAGAGTGGCACCGCGTCGTGTGAGTGTTTGTGTGTTTGTGTCTGTCTGTGTGTGCAGCTGTGCAAAAGGAAGTGTGCATCGGGGCAGTGCTTCGGTGGCGTGCGTGCGGCCACTTCCGCTTCCCCCGACGCGCGCGTTGTTCCCTTCTCTTGTCTCACGCCCAGCAGAGTCGAAAAGCAAAACGAAGACATGCGGCGTGGATCACCAGTACTCTCTCTTTCTCTTTTTTTTTCTCACTGCCTCCGCTCTCTCTCTCTCCCTCTTACTGCCTCCTCTTCCTCTCTCTACCCACACCAACGCGCACTGCCCCCCATGCTGACGCCGCAGAATCACGTTCACGTGGTCTATACCAAACAAAACAACACCCCACCAACAGCGTACCGCTTTACAACCATGCGTGAGATCGTGTCCTGCCAGGCCGGCCAGTGCGGCAACCAGATCGGCTCGAAGTTCTGGGAGGTTATCAGTGATGAGCACGGCGTCGATCCGACTGGTTCCTACCAGGGCGACTCGGACCTGCAGCTGGAGCGCATCAACGTGTACTTTGACGAGTCGACGGGCGGCCGCTACGTGCCGCGCGCTGTTCTGATGGACCTCGAGCCGGGCACGATGGACTCTGTGCGCGCGGGTCCCTACGGCCAGCTGTTCCGCCCGGACAACTTCATCTTTGGGCAGTCCGGCGCCGGCAACAACTGGGCCAAGGGCCACTACACGGAGGGTGCGGAGCTGATCGACTCCGTGCTGGACGTGTGCCGCAAGGAGGCGGAGAGCTGCGACTGCCTGCAGGGCTTCCAGCTGTCGCACTCGCTGGGCGGCGGCACGGGCTCCGGCATGGGCACGCTGCTCATCTCGAAGCTGCGCGAGGAGTACCCGGACCGGATCATGATGACCTTCTCCGTCATCCCGTCGCCGCGCGTGTCGGACACGGTGGTGGAGCCGTACAACACGACGCTGTCGGTGCACCAGCTGGTGGAGAACTCCGACGAGTCGATGTGCATCGACAATGAGGCTCTGTACGATATTTGCTTCCGCACGCTGAAGCTGACGACGCCGACGTTCGGCGACCTGAACCACCTGGTGGCTGCTGTGATGTCCGGCGTGACGTGCTGCCTGCGCTTCCCGGGCCAGCTGAACTCCGACCTGCGCAAGCTGGCGGTGAACCTGGTGCCGTTCCCGCGCCTGCACTTCTTCATGATGGGCTTCGCGCCGCTGACGAGCCGCGGCTCGCAGCAGTACCGCGGCCTGTCCGTGGCGGAGCTGACGCAGCAGATGTTCGACGCGAAGAACATGATGCAGGCGGCGGACCCGCGCCACGGCCGCTACCTGACGGCGTCGGCGCTGTTCCGCGGCCGCATGTCGACCAAGGAGGTGGACGAGCAGATGCTGAACGTGCAGAACAAGAACTCCAGCTACTTCATCGAGTGGATCCCGAACAACATCAAGTCGTCCATCTGCGATATCCCGCCGAAGGGCCTGAAGATGTCTGTGACGTTCATTGGCAACAACACCTGCATCCAGGAGATGTTCCGCCGCGTGGGTGAGCAGTTCACGGGCATGTTCCGCCGCAAGGCCTTCCTGCACTGGTACACCGGCGAGGGCATGGACGAGATGGAGTTCACGGAGGCGGAGTCGAACATGAACGACCTCGTGTCGGAGTACCAGCAGTACCAGGACGCCACCGTCGAGGAGGAGGGCGAGTTCGACGAGGAGGAGGAGGCCTACTAGAGGGCTTTCCTGGCTGCCTTCGGACTTGCGTAGAACGCAGTATGTATGTTCTCGTCTGATGTTTTTTTTTGTTGGTTTTATATTTGCTCATAAGACAAAGTACCTGTACCGTATGACAAGCTTTAAATGCTTTTCGTCATTTTTACTTTCTCCGCCGTAACAAGAAAGCACATAGAGGCTTCTTTCCACAAATATGTAAAGGGCCAAAAACTTTTTTTCCTCTTCTGGATTGTTTTTTCTCTCAGATGTGCCACGCAGAGCCGTTCACGAGGATGCGGTGGTAGTGTTGTGCATATTGTTGCTTCGCTTCATTTGAAGGTGCTAGTATGCACAACGCGCTTTCTCCTTCTTCGACAGAAGGTGTGCTGCGGAGACAGATCTGATTGTTTTCAGTCGTTAAGAAGAAAAAAGAAATATCATATATATATATTTTTTTAACGTGCAGCAACGGTCGTGTGCGTGTGTGTATGGGGCCTGCGAAGCGGGAGTAGATGTCTGCGTCTCATTGGAGCGAAGGGCATGTTTTCCACTCCGTTTGCTTTTCACACTTCGTGCACAGAAGTTCTGTGCGCTCTTCTGCTTGCGTGACAAAAAGGGTAAGTCCTCAACCTGCCGCTCTCCACCGGTGGTGGTCCTACGTGGCAGTCCGTGGCGCCTCGTCCGAAACAAACGTTATGCAATCGTTTATAGTCGCCATCAAGTGTGCAGACGACGATGTTTCAAATACGACCTCACTCTTGCTGGATCCGCAACTGTTTTCTTTCTTTACCTCTTCACCTCTTGTGTTCCCTTTCATCAGCACCAACCATTTCTGTCAAGACTACAGCAGAAAAAGGCAGCAAAGGGCTGGTAGCGTTCGCCGTTCCACACACTTGCCGATATTCTTTTAGAGGCTGTTGCATCGAGCATTGATGCCGAAGCGCCACCGCGAGGAGGCGGAGAGGAGCGTCCACGTGGTGTCCTCTCTGGAGTCGGGGCGGCGGTTTGATGCGTACATCCGCGGGTGGATGCGGGAGGCCGATGCACCGCAGTCCGTGCGACCATCTTCTCTCCCACCCCTCACACCGCTGCCGACGCTCGTGGGCAGGACGAATGCGACGGGTGCTTCAGCAAACTGTGTCAATGCCGATGCAGCGGAAATGCGGCCACCTGCTCTTATCCCGCCACCTGTTTTGAATGCGACGGGAACCGCGGTGGTGTACGACGACGCGATGCTGCTGCACACCTCGCCGGACCCGACTGACTTCGAACGCCCCGCCCGTCTCAGCACCACCGTTAACCACCTCTCTGCCGTCGGTCTTCTCGACTGTTGCACGCGGGTGCCCGCCCGCAGCGCCAAGACGAAGGAGCTGCGTCGCGTGCACTCGCGTGAGCTGGTAGACACGATCGACCAGCTCGACTTCTTCATGGGCATCCGCGACGGCAAGAGCGGGGCAATCGGACAGGACCTCTTCGCCAGCGAGCACACCTCTCGTGCGGCGCGGATGGCCGCCGGCTGCGTCATCGAGGCGGCCAGGGCGGTCGTCAGCGGCGCCGCAGCCAACGCATTCGCCCTCATCCGCCCGCCGGGTCACCACGCGGCGCCGGGCACGTCGTCGGGTTTTTGCCTCTACAACAACGTGGCCGTGGCGGCGCGGGCGGCGCAGGAGGAGATGCTGGCGGCGCGTGGGAACAATCCAAGTGGCGTTGAGGCGGGTCGGCCGCGCATTCTCATCCTTGACTGGGATGTGCACCACTGCGACGGGACGGAGAGCGCCTTCTACGACGACCCGTCGGTGCTTGTTGTCTCGATTCATCAGTACCGCAACGGCCGTGGTCACGTGCTGCGGAAGACACCCGCGACGGACGGTGCGCCGCCACGACCGCCGCTGGCAGCGACGGCTGCCCCCGCAGTAGACGACATCGACGTGGGCGACTTGGCGGCACTTTTGGACTTGCCCGCTGACGGCATGAACGCCTCCGCTGAGGCGGTGCCGCCGGCAACTTCGCCTGCTGTCCCCCCTTCAGAAACTGCTGCTGTGGTGGAGCGCGAGGAAGGCCGCGGTGGCCGCCGTGTGCGTGCTGCGGTGGACTACAACAAGTTGGCGGAGGAGCTGCGCGCAGAGGACGACGACGACATCGCCGCTCTCTTCGGCGTCGACGTCAACGCGGCGTCCTCCTCCACCACCTCGTCTTCATCTTCTTCGTCAATTAACGACGGCGACGACTCCTCCGGCGCGGCGGGCAACGGCGGGCCGCAGAGGAAGGTGCACTACGCTGGTGACACCGTCGGCCTGTCCTTCGACGAGACGCCGCCACCTGATGCGTCTGCTGAGATGGAAGTCTTCTACCCCGGCACCGGCCACGTGAGCCGCGTTGGCGGCGAGGCGGTGGAGGCGGCGCGGGGCCGCAACATCAACATCGCCTGGCCCACCCACGATATGGGCGACCTGGAGTATCTGCAGGTGGTGCAGGAGATTGTTCTCCCGGCAGCGCAGGAGTTCCAGCCCGAGCTGGTCTTTGTGAGCTGCGGCTTCGACAGCGCACGGGGAGACCTGCTGGGCTCGATGTCGCTGAGCCCCTCCGGATTCTACGCGATGACGCGGCTGATGGCGGCGCACTTCCCTCGGCTGGTGGTGGCGCTAGAGGGCGGCTACAATGTTCGGAATGTGGCTCTCGGCTCGGAGGCGGTGCTGCGTGCCCTGTTGGAGAGCGGCGGGTGCCCGGCGGAGCGGCTGCCGCGGACGCGGATGCTGTGGTTTCAGGCGTCGGGACTGGTGGCGGAGGTGAAGAAGGCACACGCACCATATTGGAAATGCTTCGCCGATGCTGCAGTACCAGGAGAATAAAGATGTGAGCGGCGTGTAGCAAGCTTCCTTCTCTCTCTCTCTCTCCTTGACGGCGTTCGTTGAGGTACTTTCTTTTTTTGTATGATGCCTTTGCGGCTGACTTCGAAGAGCTTTGTGCACACACGGTGCCTCTCTGGAACAGCAGTAACTAAAAGAAAGATTTAAACGGAAGTTTCGGTCTTGACGCAACACAGCTGCTGTTGTGACTCTTTTCGAAGCGGGAGAGATGCGCGTTCGTGGAGTGCGACGCTTTCTCACCTCTCGTACCGCAGGTGCTCCCGCATTTACTCTTCCGTTTGGTGTATTTCTGACTTTTGTGGCTCACGTGTGGCGCTCTCAACCACGCCGACTCCGTCCTCTATCCTCCCCTCTTTCCCTTCCCCTTCACTCACTCACAGTGACTGCATTGCACTCTCTTCGCGCACTTTAACTGCTGCCCGTGGAGGAACAATCGGTACATTTCTACTTAACTAAAGCACAAGCTACGCAATGTCCTCACGCTTTTCCGACTTCAGCGAGGCGCTGCTGTCGTGCGGCGGACCTGCTCCAGCGACGGGGCCCGCGCAGGCGACGGCCGCACTCGCGTGCATGAAGGGCGACGCCCTCGCACAGGTTGTCAGCTTCGCTGCGTGGGGCTTCTGCCACGCGCTGGCTGCGGTGAGCCCGACAACGCGCTTCTACGCCGAGGCGGCGGCCCCGCGTGCCGCACGGACGGAGGAGGTGAAAAGGGACTTAGTGCGTGTGGCGGTCGAGGACGGCGCCGCTGCCCACGTTGTGCAGGTCGCCACGTCGGATGTGGAGAGTGTGCAGCTGGCGCTGTGGTGGGTGCGGCGCTGCGGGCTTCCCCTGCGTCTCTGCACCCGAAACAGCGACATTCGCCTCATCACGATGCTGCCGCAGCCTCTTCGGGACCGCGTGACGCACGTGCAGGTGGGAATGGAGGGCTGCGAGGGCAGCAGTACGGAGCGAGAGGCGGACGACGCCGCATGCGACAGCGACCAGAGCCAGTGGATCGGCTCGATCAGCGCGACAGAGGGCGAGACGCTTGCAGTGCTTGACACACTGCAGGCTTTCCCCTCATTGACAGGCCTCCACATCAACGGCGACGGGGCGAAGAGCGCAGCCGGTGCCGCCGTCGCGGTCACACGCGCGCTGAAGCTGGCGGCGTCGATGCACGTGACGGTCATTGTTCTCCGCAACTGCCCCTCTCTGAGCAGCATCGCCGCGATCGTCGGCGCCGCGCACCTCCGCCGGCTCACTGTCGAGAAGTGCGGCCTGCGCAACGTGAAGCGTCTCAACCGATGCCCCCGCCTGCAGGAGGTACGCTTTGTCGGCTGCTCGAAACTCACAAGTCTGGCTGGGCTCGCAGGGGCACCGCGGCTGAGCTGGCTGAGCGTCGTGAACTGCAACGTGCGAGCCGTGACGGGGCTGGGCCGCTGTCCGGTGCTGAAGGACGTCGACCTCGCGAAGAATCTGAACCTGTGCGACATCGGAGGCCTGCTCAACGCACCCCGCCTGAAGCGTCTCAACGTGTCGTTCACGGGCGTGACGAACATTGCGGTGCTCGCGAGCTGCGCCGCCTTGGAGCAGCTGAACGTCTCCGACAACCCGGGCCTGACGGACCTCTCGCCCCTCGCCTGGGTGCCGAGTCTGCGACGGCTCGACACGTCGGCGTGTGCGGTGGACAGCGTGGCCGTCTTGGCTGCCTGCCCGATGCTGGAGGACCTCGACGTGTCGCGCAACCGCAACCTGCACGATTTGTCCCCTCTCGGCGCGAAGCGGCGGCTGCGCTTTCTCAAGGCCTCCTTCTGCGACGTGACGGACATTGGGGGGCTCGGGCGGTGCGGCCGGCTGGAAGAGCTCGACCTGGCGGAGAGCAAGCGCCTTCGCGACCTCACCCCGCTGGAGGGTGCCACGCAGCTGCTGCGGCTGAACCTCTCCTTCACGGGGCTGGCGGACGTCGCGGTGGTGGGCAGCCTGGTCGCGCTGGAGGAGCTGAGCCTGTCCCGCAACACTGGACTGGCGGACCTGTCTGCCCTCGCTGGGATGGTGAGCCTGCGCCGGGTCGATGTTGCAGCGTGCGCGGTGGCGGATATCCGCGCGCTCGCGGCGTGCCCTGCGCTGGAGCGCCTCGACGTGTCGCGAAACCGCGGCCTGACAGACTTGTCCCCGCTGGCCGAGGCGCACTCGCTGCGGCGACTGAAGGCGTCCTTCTGCGGTGTCAGCGACGTCACCGGGCTCGGCAACTGCGCGCTGCTGGAGGAGCTCGACCTCTCGTGGAACGCCGCCCTCGTCTCTCTCGCCCCCATCGCGGGTGCGCCGCGGCTGCGTCGGCTGACTGGCGGCTGCTGCGGCATCCGCGACATCACCGGCCTGCACCGCTGCCCCGCTCTGGAGGACGTCGACCTGTCCGGCAACAAGATGCTTGTCTCTGTCGCCGGCCTGTCGGGGGCACCGCAGCTGCGCCGTCTCGTCGTTGGGTGCAGCGGGCTGGCGGACATCAGCGGCCTCAACAGCTGCCCCCTGCTTGAGGACGTAAAGCTCCTCTTCAGCAGCGACCTGCTCTCCCTTGCCTCGCTTGCCGGCGCGCCGCGCCTTAAGCGGCTCGTGGCGAACCACAGCGGCGTCCGCAACATCGACGGGCTGAACCGCTGCCCGATGCTGGAGGATCTCGACCTGTCCGCCAACCGCAGCCTCACGTCCCTCGCCCCTCTCGCTGCGGCGCCGCGGCTCCGGCGGCTCGCGGCAAGCTGCAGCGGCGTCAGCGACATCACCGGCCTCGGCAGCTGCCCGATGCTGGAGGACCTCGATCTCTCCTGGGACGCACACCTGACGTCGCTCTCGCCGCTCGCCGGTGCACCGCGGCTGCGGCGTCTCGTGGCGGAGTTCACCGGCGTCTGCGAAATCGCCGGGCTCGCCCGCTGCACCGCGCTGGAGGACGTGAACCTCTCGAGCAGCACCGACCTCGTCTCCCTCGCGGGCCTCGCCGGGGCCCCAAGTCTGAAGCGTCTCGTTGCGACCGACAGCGGCGTGAGCGACATCGCCGGCCTCGGCAGCTGCCAAAAGTTGGAGGCGGTGTACTTTAACAAGTGCGACAGCCTGACCTCTCTTGCCGCCCTCGCCGAGGCACCGCGGCTGAAGCACATCGACGCGCAGAAGAGTGGCGTGAGCGATGTGAGCAGCCTCGACAGCTGCCCGGTCCTCGAGGACATCAACGTGTCGTGCTGCAGCCGGCTCGTCAGTCTCGCGCCTCTTGCTGGAACGCCTAACCTGACGCGCCTCAACGCCTCCTACAGCGCCGTCTCCGACATTACAGGGTTGAACCGGTGCCCAAAGCTCTCCAAGGCGCAGCTACGCAACTGCCCCTTAGGAAGCGACGCACCGGCCCAACAGAAGTCGTGGTTAAAGCCCCTCTTTTAAGCTCGGGGAGAAAACATCGCATCTCATTTTCGTTGATCGCGCTGCGTGTGCCGAAAGCCAAAGTCAAATGCCACACGAAAGTGGGGCACAGCACTGCACTAAGCACGTCAATTCTCTAAAAGGCGTAAAATTTGTTTTTTTTCTCATTGCTGCTATATGTACTTTTTTTTTTTTAGTAACTCCCCTCGCTGCTGACTGGGTGTTCCACCTCTCGTCGTCCCTTCCCTTTCCTCTCTTCGTTTCTCGCTTGGTGTTAAGGTGCTGAACCCTCCGTCGCAAATGGCGGTGTGGTCTTCGTGTGCCGCTGCTCCGTGTTGGGAGCAAGCAGCTCTTTGGCCTCTTCGCACTTTGTTTTCTTCATTTTCGTGGAAATGTGTCGGATGGTGTGCGGTGGTAAGAGCACGCACATACACACAAATGAAAAAAGTGACGTCAAGCAGCAACAGACTTGCCTTTGTGCACTTTTTACCCAACAAAAACAACAAAAAAAGAAAAATTGTGATGTTAATCACTTTCCCGAAAAGGCTAACAAAAGTATAAGTGTTTCTTCTTTCTTGTTTGGACGAACCTCTCGGTTTTCTCAGTCTTTGTTTCCGCTTTCTGTTTCCGCTACTATGTTTGTTTCCTTTAATTGCGCCTCAGCCCGCCTATTTTTAACTTTATTACTCCTGGTTCACTAAATCTAAAAAAACACCAGTACTGCTTTATGTTGTTTTGCCCTCGTTGAACTCTCTTTTTCCCCTCTCTCTCTCTGTTGTCAACGGGGATGAGAGGGCTCCTTTTGCTTCAACCTTTTCTGCTTTTTTATTTATTTCACTAGATGTCGTGTTCTCAGTGCTTAAAGTCCTAAAGAGGAATAATAAAAAAACTCAAACTAAGACAGACTAAATGCACCGCCGGCCTCCACCATCGTTCTGTTGCGGAAAAGCTGAGCGGCTTTGCTGCAAGAAATACGAGATAGTAGCCAATGCAAGCCGCCAAGCGGACGTCGTCTCCCCTCCCTGTGTAGACCTCAGCCCATCGACCGTGTAAGAAGGTCAGTGGTATGTTGGAATCTCTCACTTGTGTCCTACTCCCTCTCACTGACTCTTAAACGATCGACAAGTAAAACAAACGAGTCGACTTGCTCTGACTGAATCATAATCAGCAACAAAACAATGACTGAAAAAGACCGTGTCATTTGTTCAATACCTCACGGTAGTTTACCGGGCAGCATTGGATGGCACGAAGCTGTGCCGTTGTTCCTGTATTGGCAACGTGAGCTGCATGGAGGCCTCAGCCAAGCTCACCGGGGAGCATCACAATAGGAAGCGTAAGAAAAAAAAAACCCTTTTCAGATTAGGGTGTTTTTGCCGAGACAAATCTGTTGGCTATACTGTCAAAAATGCTGTTCAAGGAGAGTGCTTATAAGAGGCAGGTGCATCTGCTGAGTGTACAAAACACTGTACTTGCAGCGGCACGGCGACTTCGCGCAGGCAAGCGGAAGCTGAAATGTAAA
>AODS02000204.1:0-18457 GCA_000331325.2 Crithidia fasciculata
AGAGAGAGACAAAAAAAGGGAGGAAGAATAAAGGATTCTCGTTGAGGGGAGGAGGAGGGAAGGCAAGGTGTGTAGTGCAATACTCTTTCTTGTATCACGTGTACGTCTTTCCTTTTTCCACTCTTCTCCTCAACTCTCCATATTCTCCTCGCTCTCTTTTTCTTTTCCCTACACCTCGTCAATTGGGTCTCATAAACAACAAAGAAGAGTGAGCTCTGAAACAGTCCTGTGACAATAATGAAAAAGGAAAAAAAAAGACGAGAAGTAGTCTTATCACGTCCGAAGCGCGGCGAAAAGCCAGAAAAAAAAAGACCGCCACCACCACCACAACAAAGAAGCGCTAGCTGCCCTTCTCTTTTTTTTTTGCGCCCTTCCCCTCTACCGAGTCCGTTGCCTCCTCAGCATCACGCCTTAAGCGATACAACAATAATTGGAAGAAGAAGAGGATCATTCACGCGTGTGTGTGTGTGTGTGTGGGCGGGGGACATGGCCGGAAAAAAAAAAGAACAGGCGAGTGAAGTGGACATTCACCCGACCGCTGCCGACAGCAAGAAAAAGAGATGAGAAAAAAAAAAGAAAAGGTAGAGTGGAGAGAAAAAAAAAACGTTGCTATCACTTTTCTTATTTTCTCCTTCTTCTTCTTCCTTAAAAGGCTCTTTTCTTGACGGTGCTCATGGCCGACTATAAAGCAGAGCAAAACGGGCAAAAAAAAAAAAACTGAACCCTAACAACAGCGAAAAGAGGTAATAGTGAGAGGCAAACAAGAATGGTGAAGGTAATGAATCCAACAAAGTCGCTCGAAGGAGAAAGGAAGGAGGACACGCACGTGAACACAAACGCCAGAGAACAACAGAAGAAAAAAAAAATAACGAGATGAAAAGCGTCGACGTAAAGCAAGAGGGACACGCAAGCTGCGGAGACTCAAGAACAAATACACGTACACGCACAAACACAAAAGCTAGACAAAAAAGTTGAGAGTCGCGAACGCGGAAGGAAGAGTGTGCAGGCGGCGACGAACACCGCGAGGGCCGCAGCTTGCACCTCTGCGCTTTTTTTTTTTAACTGTTCCCTCATTTTTCTTTTTCAGCTCCCTTTCGGTCTTTTCCACCTTTTTTTTTTTACATGTTGGCCTCTGCGGTTCGCACGTTCAGATCAACTGGTGATCAGCACTCCCGAGGCCCACAAAGAAAAGCAAAAAAAAAAAGCACTCTCGGAAAGCCTCTCGAACCAACGACGCAAGCAGAAAAATAAAGCAAAAAGGTGAGAAAAGGAGGTGAGCAACACAGCTCCCTGCTTCTTTCCCAGATCCACATTTTGTTCCATATCCTTGTCGTTTTTCTTGTGTGCTTGTCATGAATGTTCTCCTCTTACTTGAGCAGTCAACCGACACGTCTTTCGCTCTTTTAGCCAATTTTTTATTTTTCTCGGACTTCCTCCTTCCCTCCCTTCTCCTGAGAACACTGTCAAGGCACTTCGTGTCGAGCGTGGGTTGGGGAACGTGTTCGTGTCTCCAAGAAGGTTCACACGTTAGTGGAGAAAGAGTTGACCAAAATAACTTTTGTTTGTTTGATGCTGCCTGGAGAAAAACTATTTTTGTCGTATCAAACACAGGTAGAAGGCATCCGCAAGACGGCGAGGAGTAAGCAAAAATCCAAGAGGATCAGCATTGCAATCAGAAAGCGAGGGATTGACAATCGCCGAAGGAGGAGGGTCGGTCACGTCCTTCTACAAGCAGATGCGGAAAAGATAAGAATAAAAAAGAAATAATTGACAATAGAGAAAAGAGAAAAAAAAAGACCAAATAAAAATAAAAATGAAACATACCAGAGATAGGAAAACGGAGTCTTCATTTGCCGCTGGTTTTTTTGCTTTCTTCTGTTATTTTTCTTCGTTTCCTTTTTCCGCAGTCGCCGGTGGCAGATTTTTTTTTTCTTATTCCACGTTTTTTCAATTATGCATGTTGTGCGACGTTGAGCGCTGCTCGACTGAGATGCTATCGCGGTACCAATCTGCCTTTCCCTCTTTTTTTTTTTCTTTCCCTTCTGCTTTTAGCCCAGTGTTCATCTTCCTCTCTATTCTTTTTTTCTCATTTCTTCTCCTTTGGATGAAACAGCGCACGTTGACGCATCAAAGAAGAAGAAAACAAGAAGAAAAGTGCATAAAAGAGTGGAAAACGCACACAGGAAAAAAGCAAAAAGTTGTGGAAAAGCACACGGGAAAGGGGGATAGCAGGACGAGAAGAACACATCTTTAGGGAACAGTGGCGACGAATCTTCTTTCTCCCCTCGTACGAGTACACACGTGTGTGTGGGTGTGTGGCCCAGCGGAGGGGGAAAATAAAGGAGAGCGACACTTCTGAGAGAGAAGAGGCACGAATAAATAGGGGCTGGATAGCACTGTTCCAAACCAAAAAAAAAAAGAAGGAAAGGGTGCTGCAGATAAATCATCGAAGGAAAAAAAAAAGGGAATGAAGATGGCATCACGTAGCAACAGACTAGTCCTTTGAAACACAGCTACGTGTCTTCCTCTCCATCTTCCTTCACTTCATTTTCTTTCCTCTCTTTTCTCTTCAGCTCGCCACGCGCCACTCCAAAGACTTGTTTTTTCCGTTGTTCTCTGTGTCGTGTCTTTAAGAGCGACGTGTTGACGCCAGGCTCTAATGAAGCACACGACGAGAGAGATGAGCGGCAGGTGCCGGACGCGTGGAGAGGGAGCGAGGGTGAGAAAGAGAGAGAAAGCGCACAGAAAGAGAACCCGCAGAGAGCAGCGGAGAAGAACACAGCAGCTGCACGGGGTAAGAGAAGAAGATAAGAAAAAAAAAGGGAAAAGTGTGAAGTAAAGCAGTGCTCCACTTGCTCAGAAACACAAACACAGACACACACACACAAACAACAACGACCGAAAAAGAAAAAAAAAACTATTTGGCGAAGACGCGCAGATGGAACAAAAAACAGAGAAAAATCAGAAAAATAAATCAGCCGATGTGCACGCGACTGTCATGGAAGAGAACAACGAAGATACTGCCGACGCATTAAAGAAAGAAAGAAGGAAAATAGGGGGAAAAAAGGATTAAGAAAAATGCGGAGAGCATAAAAAAAAAAGGAGTCCAAAAAGTAGTCAAAATAGTAATAAACTAAAAACTTTAGTAACAAGCATCATAAGATGAAAAAAAGCTGCGTACGACGCACCAGCGCTGCCAGAACCACTCCTTTTTTGTTTTAGACGTTATCTTCTGGTTTCTCTGCTTCACCACTTCTAACCTCCTTCGTTGTTTTCATCTCGTGAGACAAGAGGAGGAAAAAAAGCGAGTACCTCTCGCGCGGCAAAGAGACTGAGCGAAAACAACAAAAACAACAACAACAACAACAAAAAAAGAGAGCGGTGCGTCTGCCGAGCAGAGAACATAAGACTCTTAACTAGGACTTGGCTGTACAACAAGAGTAAGAGGAAGAGAAAGAGAGAAAGAACAAAAAACTGGGTGGCTGCCACAACAAACGAAAAAAGCGAGAGAAAAGAAAAGTAGGAAACTAGAAACACACAGTGATGATCGTAATCACCAGCAGCCAGAGTAGAAAAAAAAAAGAAAGAGCAAAACAAAACAGAAAAACAGGGGGAAAGACACAAATTTACCCGTGAAGAGAAAAAAAGAGTTTATAGCGGAAAGGAAAAGAAAACCAAAACAGGATGCAGAGGAAGGAAAAAAAAAAACAACAAAAGGCCCCCTACATGTAATACTTAACAAATTCGCTCGTTTTTTTTTGTATTTTACTAATTTACTATTATCCTTTTGTGTTTTTTTCCCTTTCCATCCCCGCCGGCGCAGTGGTGAAGGCCCCAGACAAGAGAGAAAATAATAATAATAATAATGAACCGGTAGCAGCTGACGGATACGAGGAACTGTATAACACAGACGCAGTTACGGCAACAGTATACCGACAGCATCCACATTACTTTTTTTTTTTCTAACCTCTGTCTTCTTTTTTTAGGCCTTGGTGCAATAATCTTCAGTTTTTTTTTTCTTCTTTTCATGTTTGGCTGTCGAGAGAGAGAGAGAAACAGGGCGGGTTGAAATCTTGAAAAAAGAGAAGGGCAGCTTTTGAGCTTCTTGTTTGCTTCTTTTCCAGTTGTGCGTTCCACCATCCTTGTCCCAGCGACACGGATGTGTGAGTATGTGTGTGTGTGTACATGTGCGCGTGTACGGATGAAGCGTCCACTTTGGGATTCTCGCCACCGCCACCAAGACGCGCATGTCTGCCTACACCAACACCCACAAACAAACACACACACCAGAAACAAGAAAAAAAAATGAAAAATGAAACAAGGCTTCAGTAAAACAAAAGGTCCGAAAAACCTGCGATGCTCTCCTTTCCCGTCCTATCCCCGCTGCCTCTCGCCCCTAAAATACATAACAGCACACACACAAAAAGAAATGAATTATTTGTGCCCTGAAGGAGTGCACCGCCACCGACGGACGCTTCAATTCGACGACGCAAAGCACGGCTAAATGAGTTCAGTCCGCACCTACATCATCTCCTTCGGCTTCTCCTCGCCGTGGTTCGCCGCAACCGGCTCCTGCTCCGTCTCGCTCACCTCTGTCAGCACCTCCTCCACCACCTTCTCGTCGACCTGCTTGCGCACCACCTTACCATCCACGTCGATATCGTCGATGATGCGCGCGATGGGCAGCATAAAGCTCATCGGAATGACCAGCAGCGGCGTCATCACACTGCACGTGAACAGCAGCCAGGGCAGGTTGCTGTAGTCGCACGGGGCGTTGTCGGCGAAGACGGGCCAGCCGTACTCCATGATGATGGCGGCAATCGAAGAAGCGGTGGTCTGGCCGAGGTTGGAGTAACCGGCCATCAGCGCGTACACCACACTCTCCGAGCCGCGCGGGCACAGACGCGACATGAGGATGACAAGCGGCATGAAGCCCAACATGTAGACAATCTGCTGCACAACGGCATCACCCCAGATGTACATGGCGTGGTCCGGGATGCCGATGTACTCGTTCCACCGCTTGACGATGATGATGTCAATAATAGCGGCGAGCACCTGCATCACAGTCACCGCAACGTACGTAAGCTGGTAGTTCATCTTCGAGAAAATGTAGTTGAAGGCGCTCACACCGATCAGACCGGCGATGTTGCCAATGATGCCGGCCACCGTGTTGTAGAAGGTGAAGTTGAAGTTCGGAAAATCGCCCT
The DNA here is from genome assembly GCA_000331325.2 of Crithidia fasciculata. Classification (NCBI taxonomy): domain Eukaryota; phylum Euglenozoa; class Kinetoplastea; order Trypanosomatida; family Trypanosomatidae; genus Crithidia; species Crithidia fasciculata. The sequence continues at coordinate 5,208 of AODS02000204.1, forward strand.
TACACTTGTTCGAGTTCATGTAGAAGGCCTGCAGAGGGCTGCTCGCACGAATGTAGACCACCATGTTCAGGTAAGCAAAGATGTTCGTCCGCGCAATTACCGAAGGAAGAGCCCAGAAGGAGAAGGAGCAGCAAATCGTGGAGACGATGACGCACACGATGAGGAGACCGAGCGTGTCGCACAGGATGTTGGCGCACAGCATGGCGACCACGGCGCACGTCATGACGATCGAGTAGGCAAAGATGCGCCAGTTTTCTGTAATGACCTCCTTGTTCATCTCAAAGATGCCAAACAGGCAGGGAACGGGCGGCTCACCGTAGTACGCCTCGGGCTCCGCCTCTGCCTCGCCATCCTCGTCGTCGTCGTTGTCCTGCTGCACGAGCTCGTCGCCAAGCGCATCCTGCACGGCGGCCTCGGCATCCTCAGCACTGGAGTGCTCGGGGTTCAGCTTCTTTTCCGTCTTTGCGTTCGCATCGGCGTCGCTCCTCGCATCCTGCGCTTCGGGCTCCAGGCCAAGACGCTGACGCTCCTTGCGGGTCTCCTCCAGCATGTACAGCGCGTCCTCGGAGCGCTGCACGCGGTTCTTCTTCTCGCCGTACATGTTGAAGAGGTAGAAGAAGCACGTGATGAACTGCAGAGCGGCGGAGATGAAGATGCTGATCTGCGGTACGTTCTTATCGGCAAGCGGGCCGGTGAGGCACACGGCAATGATGGCACCCACCATGATCCACACCCAGATCCAGCTGATCAGCGCCGGACCGGCCTTCGGGTTGGCGCGGATGAGACGGCTGTAGTGGCCTTCGGACAGAATGTCCACGTTGGCCTTGCCCCAGCTGGACAGGAAGATGAAGGCGCACGCTGTGTTGGCAGAGCTCTGCTTGGCGGGCAGCAGGCCGTACACGAGGGCAAAGACGGCACCAGCAACGCAGGAGACAAACATGTACCAGCGCTTGGTGTAGCCGAGGAAGGCAAAGCCGTCGCACAGCATGGCCGTGAAGGCCTTGATGGACCAGCCCATCGTAGAAATCGGAGACAGGCGCTGGTAGCGGGGGATGTCGATCTTGTACCGTGTCACCATCATGGCGTAGGTCTGGTTACTGAAAATCTGATCGGCGATGCCCTTGCAGAAGAAGTAGCTGCCACCAAGGGACAACACCACCTGCCAGCCAAAGCCTTCAACAGCTTCACCAAAGATGGGGATGTAGCGCATCCACGGACAGGTGGCAAAGAGGCGCGCAGCTTCGGGGTGGACGTAGGGCACACCCAAATCCTTCGGCTCCGCATTGGTGTGCATTGTGCCATCGTTGTTCGCCGGAGCCTCGCGGCCGGCATCCTCATGCTCCTCGCGGCTGTGGTGAGTGGGCTCCGTGTTCGCCATTTTTGTGTGGCTGTCGGTGTGCGTGCGGAGAGCGGCTCGGGGAGGCGGGAGAAGAACGAGGGAGAGGGGGCGTGGAGAGAGAGACGAAGGACGACGAGCTTCAAGAGGGGGAACACACGGAGATGAGTTTATCGAGCGAGGAGGTGCGGAGGCGCAGTTAAAGGGTGGGAGGAGAAAGCGAGTCTGCGGGTGTGGTGGCGGCGGTGGCGCGTGGAGTGGTGTGGGCAAGGCGGCGAGGCAGCACCAACAGGAAAGGCGGAGAGGGAGGGGAGAGGCTCAGCGTGGGAGAGAGAGAGAGAGAGAGGAACACGAGGCAGACGCGGGAGCAGCAACAACGGCAGAGGCGCCTCAAGCTGGGTCGGCGGGCAGAGCATCTGCAGCGCCACCACGTACCCTTGGCGGAGCGCGGACCCGCAGCGAGCCGCGTGAGGCACACGTGTGCAGCGTGCGCGGGGGGTGGATGGGGGAGCGGTGCCCCGGACGTCTCCCTGTGGCTCCGTTGCGAGACGCGGGGGCGTTGCGCTCACCGAAAATAATAAGAATAATAATGAAAAGCACGGGAGAAGTGCGTTGGTCTGTTTGCCGGCGAAGCCGCCAGTGCCTGCCACTGAGGACGGTGTGCACTGGCGGCCAGTTATAGTCCAGTAGTGGAAAGTGCGAAGAAGAAACAAAACAAAACAAAAAGCGAAGAGAGGAAAAGAAGCACGAGAGGCCGTGCCGCGACCAGCAGCACAGACCCGCAGAGGAGCGCCTCGCTGCCGCCGCGGCTTCTCTCGCTCCCCCATCCCCATCCCCGCACCCCTCTTCCCCGCTCCGTCGTGTGGCGCAAAGCACCCCACCAAGAGAGAGGGAGGGGAGGTGAGAAGGTCCACGTGAGAGGCGCTGGGCGGTCGGGCCGCGTCGTTGCTTGCGGGGTCCGGGGGCTGCTCCGGAGGAAGGGGGTGCGGGCGTGCCAGCGTGCCGTGGCCGCACAGCGACACACGTGGCGGTGCGCGTGTGAGAGGTGGCTCCTCGCTTCTCGTGCGCACCGGTGCGTGTGTTTGGGCATGCAGCTGCCCGACCAGCACTCATCCCCGCCGCGCACACCGCTGGTGCACCAGGAAAACAGAAAAGAAGAGAAAAGGGCAGAATCCAGGAGGAAGAAGACGAGGAACACGGGTGTGTTTGTGCGTGTGTGTGCTGGTGCTGGTGCGCCTTCCCCATCGTCCGCTGCACAACAAGGGGGACGCGCTCACGGGGTCGGCAACAACACCGCACACACCGCCACCGAGGCGGCCGCACCCGTCTCCCAAAATGACACGCGCTACGGGGGAAAAAGACGAAAAAAAAGGCACGCGCATGCAAGAGGGCAGAGGGGGAGCCTGTGGAAGAGATTCCAGTCGCACTGCCAGGGTGCAGGCTCGACGTGCACGCGTGAAACACGAGAAAAGGAAAACGAAAGAAAGAAAGAGAAAAGGAGGAAAAAAGGACACAGCGTGACCAGCGCGTAACATATCGGACGAGAAACGTTAGACGTGCAGGATTGTAGTGACGGGCGACGTGAAGGCTGTCTGAAGTGAGAGATGACGAAGGCGTGTGTGTGTGCAGCAGTGCACACGCATCGACGGCGAATCGCTTAGTAAAGAGAGAGAGAGAAAGAGGACAACGAGTGCAGTCAAGGCGCGTTAGCGTGAAGGGGGAAAAACGGAGAAGAAACAGAAGTGTTATGACAGAGACGTAAAGAAAAGAGCGAAAAAAAAAGATGAAATGGGGGTTGGTACAACACACCTTGAAACGAACTCCTGCACAGCGGCGGTGAGGAGTGCAAATGCAAAGAAAAGTATAGTGGGTAAGGCTTATTGAGCGCAGTACGCTTGCAAAAAAAAAAAAACGGAAAAAAGCAATAGATATAAATGTATTAGACCCAAGGTGTCGAGATGTCGAGATGTCGGGTGACAGAAGACCAGAGAACGCAGAAACTCTGTACTGGGGCTGTTAATATATAAATGTGGCAGTCGAGAGGAGAAGTAAAATAAATTACCTCAGAGCCTTCGTCTGCGCATAAAGGAAGCAGGGAAAGCAAAGTGACTTAAGAGAAAAAGAGAATGAAGAAACGGAGAATCGACGGAGAAACAGGAGGGAAGCCGCGCTGAAGGCATATTGTAAGGTGAAAGGTGATTTAATTCTTGCTGAAAGATTTCGAAGCACAACAGTGCAAAGACATGAGAAGAAAAGAAGAGTGACAACAGTTTTAGCGTTTCCCCCCTTTTTTTTGATAGTCAACACGTTTAAAAGAGTGAGGGGAGGAGAAAAAAAAAAACAACGGGAAAAGAAAATGTTAAGATGAAACTAAGTTAAGGTGAAACAAAATAAAAATTAGTTGCTGGCGTCCGCGGAGGTCATCTTTACACGTTTGTATGTACAAATGCGTCTTTTGCCAAAGTTGCGTGTCCCAATGGCACGCCTGTCTGCGGTGAGGAGCAGCAACGGAGAAGGCGGCTACGCGTGCTTGCTGTCCGTCGCGTTCTGTGGCGTAGTCGGCTCCTGCTCCGAGTAGTCGTGCTCCGTCAGCACCTCCTCCACCACCTTCTCGTCAACCTGCTTGCGCACCACGTGGCCGTCCACGTCGACGTCGTCGATGATGCGGGCGATGGGCAGGAGGAAGCTCAGCGGGATGACCAGCAGCGGCGTCATCACATTGCACACGAACAACACCCAGGGCAGGTTGCTGTAGTCGCAGCGGTCGGCGCTTGAGAAGACGGGCCAGCCGTACTCCATGATGATGGCGGCAATCGATGACGACGTGGTCTGGCCGAGGTTGGAGAAGCCGGCCATCAGCGCGTACACCACACTCTCCGAGCCACGCGGGCACAGACGCGACATGAGGATGACAAGCGGCATGAAGGCCAACATGCCCACCACCTGCTGCACAACGGCATCACCCCAGATGTACATGGCGTGGTCCGGGATGCCGATGTGCTGATTCCAGCGCTTGACGATGATGATGTCGAAGACAGCCGCCATCACCTGCATGCTCGTGGTCGCAACGAACGTCATCTGGTAGTTCATCTTCGAGAAGATGTAGTTGAAGGCGCTCACACCGACCAGACCCGCAATACTGCCAATGATGCCCGCCACGGTGTTAAAGAAAGTGTAAGAGAAGTTTGGCAGGTTACCAGGGCACTTGTACGAGTTGAGGTAGAAGCCCCCGAGCGGGCTGCCAGCGCTGATGAACACGACCGAGCTCAGGTAGGCAAACACGTTTGTCCGTGCGATCATGAGCGGCAGAGCCCAGAAGGAGCCCGAGCAGCAGATCGTGGAGACGACAACGCACACGATGAGGAGGCCGAGCGTGTCGAGCAGGATGTTGGCGCACAGCATCGCAATGACAGCCAGCGTCATGACGATCGAGTAGGCAAAGATGCGCCAGTTGTCGGAGATGACCTCCTTGTTCATCTCGAAGAGGCCGAACAGGCAGGAAACAGGCGGCTCACCGTAGTACACCTCGGGCTCCGCCTCTGCCTCGCCATCCTCGTCGTCGTCGTTGTCCTGCTGCACGAGCTCGTCGCCAAGCGCATCCTGCACGGCGGCCTCGGCATCCTCAGCACTGGAGTGCTCGGGGTTTGCCTTCTTCTCCGTGTTCGCGTTCGCATCACCGTCCTTCTGCAACGCGTCCGCGTCCGTGGAGAGGCCGAGACGCTCGCGCTCCTTGCGGGTCTCCTCCAGCATGTACAGCGCGTCCTCGGAGCGCTGCACGCGGTTCTTCTTCTCGCCGTACATGTTGAAGAGGTAGAAGAAGCACGTGATGAACTGCAGGGCGGCGGAGATGAAGATGCTGATCTGCGGCTTGCCGAGGTCGGCCAGCGGGCCGTTCAGCACGGTGGCGATGATGGAGCCCAACATGATCCACATCCAGATCCAGCTGATCAGCGCCGGACCGGCCTTCGGGTTGGCGCGGATGAGACGACTGTAGTGGCCCTCGGACAGGATGTCCACGTTGGCTTTGCCCCAGCTGGACAGGAAGATGAAGGCGCACGCGGTCTCCGCAGAGCTCTGCTTGGCGGGCAGCAGGCCGTACACGAGGGCAAAGACGGCGCCGCCAACACAGGATGCGAACATGTACCAGCGCTTGGTGTAGCCGAGGAAGGCGAAGCCGTCGCACAGCATGGCCGTGAAGGCCTTGATGGACCAACCCATGGAGGAAATCGGGGACAGGCGCTGGTAGCGGGGGATGTCGATGCCGTAGCGCGAAATAAACATGGCGTAGCCCTGACCGCTGAGAATCTGGTCGGCGATGCCCTTGCAGAGGAAGTAGCTGCCACTGAGGGACAGCGCCGCCTGCCAGCCAAAGCCTTCAACAGCTTCACCAAAGATGGGGATGCGGCGCATCCACGGACAGATGGCAAAGAGACGCGCAGCTTCGGGGTGGACGTAGCGCACACCCAAATCCTTCGGCTGCTGCATCGCCTCGGCGGTGTTGCCAGCCGGAGGAGCGCCGGCCTCCTTCCCCTCCTCGCGGCTGTGGTGAGTGGGCTCCGTGTTCGCCATTTTTGTGTGGCTGTCGGTGTGCGTGCGGAGAGCGGCTCGGGGAGGCGGGAGAAGAACGAGGGAGAGGGGGCGTGGAGAGAGAGACGAAGGACGACGAGCTTCAAGAGGGGGAACACACGGAGATGAGTTTATCGAGCGAGGAGGTGCGGAGGCGCAGTTAAAGGGTGGGAGGAGAAAGCGAGTCTGCGGGTGTGGTGGCGGCGGTGGCGCGTGGAGTGGTGTGGGCAAGGCGGCGAGGCAGCACCAACAGGAAAGGCGGAGAGGGAGGGGAGAGGCTCAGCGTGGGAGAGAGAGAGAGGAGAGAGGAACACGAGGCAGACGCGGGAGCAGCAACAACGGCAGAGGCGCCTCAAGCTGGGTCGGCGGGCAGAGCATCTGCAGCGCCACCACGTACCCTTGGCGGAGCGCGGACCCGCAGCGAGCCGCGTGAGGCACACGTGTGCAGCGTGCGCGGGGGGTGGATGGGGGAGCGTTGCCCCGGACGTCTCCCTGTGGCTCCGTTGCGGGACGCGGGGGCGTTGCGCTCACCACTAATAATAAGAACAATGAAAAGCACGGGAGAAGTGCGTTGGTCTGTTTGCCGGCGAAGCCGCCAGTGCCTGCCACTGAGGACGGTGTGCACTGGCGGCCACTTATAGTCCAGTAGTGGAAAGTGCGAAGAAGAAACAAAACAAAACAAAACAAAAAGCGAAGAGAAGAAAAGAAGCACGAGAGGCCGTGCCGCGACCAGCAGCACAGACCCGCAGAGGAGCGCCTCGCTGCCGCCGCGGCTTCTCTCGCTCCCCCATCCCCATCCCCGCACCCCTCTTCCCCGCTCCGTCGTGTGGCGCAAAGCACCCCACCAAGAGAGAGGGAGGGGAGGTGAGAAGGTCCACGTGAGAGGCGCTGGGCGGTCGGGCCGCGTCGTTGCTTGCGGGGTCCGGGGGCTGCTCCGGAGGAAGGGGGTGCGGGCGTGCCAGCGTGCCGTGGCCGCACAGCGACACACGTGGCGGTGCGCGTGTGAGAGGTGGCTCCTCGCTTCTCGTGCGCACCGGTGCGTGTGTTTGGGCATGCAGCTGCCCGACCAGCACTCATCCCCGCCGCGCACACCGCTGGTGCACCAGGAAAACCGAAAAGAAGAGAAAAGGGCAGAATCCAGGAGGAAGAAGACGAGGAACACGGGTGTGTTTGTGCGTGTGTGTGCTGGTGCTGGTGCGCCTTCCCCATCGTCCGCTGCACAACAAGGGGGACGCGCTCACGGGGTCGGCAACAACACCGCACACACCGCCACCGAGGCGGCCGCACCCGTCTCCCAAAATGACACGCGCTACGGGGGGAAAAAGACGAAAAAAAAAGGCACGCGCATGCAAGAGGGCAGAGGGGAGCCTGTGGAAGAGATTCCAGTCGCACTGCCAGGGTGCAGGCTCGACGTGCACGCGTGAAACACGAGAAAAGGAAAACGAAAGAAAGAAAGAGAAAAGGAGGAAAAAAGGACACAGCGTGACCAGCGCGTAACATATCGGACGAGAAACGTTAGACGTGCAGGATTGTAGTGACGGGCGACGTGAAGGCTGTCTGAAGTGAGAGATGACGAAGGCGTGTGTGTGTGCAGCAGTGCACACGCATCGACAGCGAATTGCTTAGTTGAGAGAGAGAGAAAGAGGACAACGAGTGCAGTCAAGGCGCGTTAGCGTGAAGGGGAGAAAACGGAGAAGAAACAGAAGTGTTACGACAGAGACGTAAAGAAAAGAGCGAAAAAAAAAGAAGAAAAGGGGGTTGGTACAACACACCTTGAAACGAACTCCTGCACAGCGGCGGTGAGGAGTGCAAATGCAAGGAAAAAGGATAGTGAGCAAATTATATGGAATGTAGTACGCTTGCAGTAAACAAATAGATACAAAACAGAAGCAAAAGAGTGGAAAAAAATAAACTTATTAGACCTACGTGTCGAGATGTTGGGTGACAGAAGACCAGAGAACGCAGAAACTCTATACTGGGGCTGTTAATATATAAATGTGGCAGTCGAGAGGAGAAGTAAAATAAATTACCTCAGAGCCTTCGTCTGCGCATAAAGGAAGCAGGGAAAGCAAAGTGACTTGTGAGAAAAAGAGAATGAAGAAACGGAGAATCGACGGAGAAACAGGAGGGAAGCCGCGCTGAAGGCATATTGTAAAGTGAAAGGTGATTAAATTCTTGCTGAAAGATTTCGAAGCACCATAATGCAAAGGCATGAGAAGAAGAGAAGAGTGACACCAATTTTAGCGTTTCCCCCCTTTTTTTTGATAGTCAACACACTTAAAAGTGAGGGGAGGAGAAAAAAGGAGCAACGAAAACAATTTAAAGGTGAACTAAAATAAAAAAATAGTTGCTGGCGTCCGCGGAGGTCATCTCTACACATATGTATGTACAAATGCGTCTTTTGCCAAAGTTGCGTGTCCCAATGGCACGCCTGTCTGCGGTGAGGAGCAGCAACGGAGAAGGCGGCTACGCGTGCTTGCTGTCCGTCGCGTTCTGTGGCGTAGTCGGCTCCTGCTCCGAGTAGTCGTGCTCCGTCAGCACCTCCTCCACCACCTTCTCGTCAACCTGCTTGCGCACCACGTGGCCGTCCACGTCGACGTCGTCGATGATGCGGGCGATGGGCAGGAGGAAGCTCAGCGGGATGACCAGCAGCGGCGTCATCACATTGCACACGAACAACACCCAGGGCAGGTTGCTGTAGTCGCAGCGGTTGGCGCGCGAGAAGACGGGCCAGCCGTACTCCATGATGATGGCGCCGAGCGACGTCGCGGTGGTCTGGCCGAGGTTGGAGAAGCCGGCCATCAGCGCGTACACCACACTCTCCGAGCCGCGCGGGCACAGACGCGACATGAGGACGACAAGCGGCATGAAGGCCAACATGGCCACCACCTGCTGCACAACGGCATCACCCCAGATGTACATGGCGTGGTCCGGGATGCCGATGTGCTGATTCCAGCGCTTGACGATGATGATGTCGAAGACAGCCGCCATCACCTGCATGCTCGTGGTCGCAACGAACGTCATCTGGTAGTTCATCTTCGAGAAGATGTAGTTGAAGGCGCTCACACCCGCCAGACCGGCGATGTTGCCAATCACACCACCCACCGTGTTGAAGAAAGTGTAAGAGAAGTTCGGCAGGTTACCAGGGCAGTTGTACGAGTTGAGGTAAAAGCCCCTGAGCGGGCTACTGGCGCTGATGAACACGACCGAGCTCAGGTAGGCAAACACGTTTGTCCGTGCGATCATGAGCGGCAGAGCCCAGAAGGAGCCCGAGCAGCAGATGGTGGAGGCGATGACGCACACGATGAGGAGGCCAAGCGTGTCGAGCAGGATGTTGGCGCACAGCATCGCAATGACAGCCAGCGTCATGACGATCGAGTAAACGAAGATGCGCCAGTTGTTGGAGATGACCTCCTTGTTCATCTCGAAGAGGCCGAACAGGCAGGAAACAGGCGGCTCACCGTAGTACACCTCGGGCTCCGCCTCTGCCTCGCCATCCTCGTCGTCGTCGTTGTCCTGCTGCACGAGCTCGTCGCCAAGCGCATCCTGCACGGCGGCTTGCGCATCCTCAGCACTGGAGTGCTCGGGGTTTGCCTTCTTCTCCGTGTTCGCGTTCGCATCACCGTCCTTCTGCAACGCGTCCGCGTCCGTGGAGAGGCCGAGACGCTCGCGCTCCTTGCGGGTCTCCTCCAGCATGTACAGCGCGTCCTCGGAGCGCTGCACGCGGTTCTTCTTCTCGCCGTACATGTTGAAGAGGTAGAAGAAGCACGTGATGAACTGCAGGGCGGCGGAGATGAAGATGCTGATCTGCGGCTTGCCGAGGTCGGCCAGCGGGCCGTTCAGCACGGTGGCGATGATGGAGCCCAACATAATCCACACCCAGATCCAGCTGATCAGCGCCGGACCGGCCTTCGGGTTGGCGCGGATGAGACGACTGTAGTGGCCCTCGGACAGGATGTCCACGTTGGCTTTGCCCCAGCTGGACAGGAAGATGAAGGCGCACGCTGTGTCCGCAGAGCTCTGCTTAGCAGGCAGCAGGCCGTACACGAGGGCAAAGACGGCGCCGCCAACACAGGATGCGAACATGTACCAGCGCTTGGTGTAGCCGAGGAAGGCGAAGCCGTCGCACAGCATGGCCGTGAAGGCCTTGATAGACCAACCCATGGAGGAAATCGGAGACAGGCGCTGGTAGCGGGGGATGTCGATGCCGTAGCGCGAAATAAACATGGCGTAGCCCTGACCGCTGAGAATCTGGTCGGCGATGCCCTTGCAGAGGAAGTAGCTGCCACTGAGGGACAGCGCCGCCTGCCAGCCAAAGCCTTCAACAGCTTCACCAAAGATGGGAATGCGGCGCATCCACGGACAGATGGCAAAGAGACGCGCAGCTTCGGGGTGGACGTAGCGCACACCCAAATCCTTCGGCTGCTGCATCGCCTCGGCGGTGTTGCCAGCCGGAGGAGCGCCGGCCTCCTTCCCCTCCTCGCGGCTGTGGTGAGTGGGCTCCGTGTTCGCCATTTTTGTGTGGCTGTCGGTGTGCGTGCGGAGAGCGGCTCGGGGAGGCGGGAGAAGAACGAGGGAGAGGGGGCGTGGAGAGAGAGACGAAGGACGACGAGCTTCAAGAGGGGGAACACACGGAGATGAGTTTATCGAGCGAGGAGGTGCGGAGGCGCAGTTAAAGGGTGGGAGGAGAAAGCGAGTCTGCGGGTGTGGTGGCGGCGGTGGCGCGTGGAGTGGTGTGGGCAAGGCGGCGAGGCAGCACCAACAGGAAAGGCGGAGAGGGAGGGGAGAGGCTCAGCGTGGGAGAGAGAGAGAGAGAGGAACACGAGGCAGGCGCGGGAGCAGCAACAACGGCAGAGGCGCCTCAAGCTGGGTCGGCGGGCAGAGCATCTGCAGCGCCACCACGTACCCTTGGCGGAGCGCGGACCCGCAGCGAGCCGCGCGAGGCACACGTGTGCAGCGTGCGCGGGGGGTGGATGGGGGAGCGTTGCCCCGGACGTCTCCCTGTGGCTCCGTTGCGGGACGCGGGGGCGTTGCGCTCACCACTAATAATAAGAATAATAATGAAAAGCACGGGAGAAGTGCGTTGGTCTGTTTGCCGGCGAAGCCGCCAGTGCCTGCCACTGAGGACGGTGTGCACTGGCGGCCAGTTATAGTCCAGTAGTGGAAAGTGCGAAGAAGAAACAAAACAAAACAAAAAAGCGAAGAGAGGAAAAGAAGCACGAGAGGCCGTGCCGCGACCAGCAGCACAGACCCGCAGAGGAGCGCCTCGCTGCCGCCGCGGCTTCTCTCGCTCCCCCATCCCCATCCCCGCACCCCTCTTCCCCGCTCCGTCGTGTGGCGCAAAGCACCCCACCAAGAGAGAGGGAGGGGAGGTGAGAAGGTCCACGTGAGAGGCGCTGGGCGGTCGGGCCGCGTCGTTGCTTGTGGGGTCCGGGGGCTGCTCCGGAGGAAGGGGGTGCGGGCGTGCCAGCGTGCCGTGGCCGCACAGCGACACACGTGGCGGTGCGCGTGTGAGAGGTGGCTCCTCGCTTCTCGTGCGCACCGGTGCGTGTGTTTGGGCATGCAGCTGCCCGACCAGCACTCATCCCCGCCGCGCACACCGCTGGTGCACCAGGAAAACAGAAAAGAAGAGAAAAGGGCAGAATCCAGGAGGAAGAAGACGAGGAACACGGGTGTGTTTGTGCGTGTGTGTGCTGGTGCTGGTGCGCCTTCCCCATCGTCCGCTGCACAACAAGGGGGACGCGCTCACGGGGTCGGCAACAACACCGCACACACCGCCACCGGGGCGGCCGCACCCGTCTCCCAAAATGACACGCGCTACGGGGGAAAAAAGACGAAAAAAAAGGCACGCGCATGCAAGAGGGCAGAGGGGAGCCTGTGGAAGAGATTCCAGTCGCACTGCCAGGGTGCAGGCTCGACGTGCACGCGTGAAACACGAGAAAAGGAAAACGAAAGAAAGAAAGAGAAAAGGAGGAAAAAAGGACACAGCGTGACCAGCGCGTAACATATCGGACGAGAAACGTTAGACGTGCAGGATTGTAGAGACGGGCGACGTGAAAGCTGTCTGAAGTGAGAGATGACGAAGGCGTGTGTATGTGCAGCAGTGCACACGCATCGACAGCGAATTGCTTAGTTGAGAGAGAGAGAGAGAGAGAGAGAGAGAGAGAGAGAGAGAGAGAGAGAGAGAAAGAGGGAGAGAGGGGGCAACGTGTCCAGTCAAGGCGCGTTAGAGTGAAGGGGAAAACACGGAGAAGAAACAGAAGTGTTACGACAGAGACGTAAAGGAACGAGCGAAAAAAAAGAAAAGAAAAAAAGGGGGTTGGTACAACACACCTTGAAACGAACTCCTGCACAGCGGCGGTGAGGAGTGGAAAACCAGAAAAGCCAAGTACAGGAGAGAGCTCAGTACGTATGCCTAAAACAAAAAAAAAAGAAAAAAAGGAATGGATGGCTTTTTATCCTCATCTCATTAATAATAAAGGAGTCGAAAAAATAAATAAATAAAATCACGCTCAGTACTGGGGACTGTACAATACGACAGTTGCAAAAGAAAAAAAATAGTAATCAGCTTTTAGCTTTTTTCGTCTGCGAAGAAAAAAAAATATCATCAAGAAAAATAAAGAAGATAAGGAATAGTGGAAGCCGCACGGAAAAGGGACGGCGGCCGCATTTCAAGGTTAAAAACCATTGGATTCTCGCAGAGAGATTTCTCAGCAGATGCATGAGAAGAGGGGGAATAAAAAAGAAAGATAAGAGTGAGGTCAATGAAAACTGTGCCTTTCCCATCTTGTTTTTTTCTGGTGGAGGTACAGTGCTCTGCGAGAAGAGGAGAAGGAAGGATGCTGGTGAGGAAGAACAACTTGTTCCAGAGCTGCTCAGCGTGTTCGACAAGACGTGCCATGGCAATATGGTGCGCAGCTGCAACCACTCGAAGAAACCGTTCTGCTCGCTCCTTCTCCAGTGTTTCATTCTCTCTTGCACTGACAGCAGCGGGAAACTCAATTTCCCAGCACTGGGGCTCTTGGGGTTTCCCACCCTGCCACCTTCCCTCGCGGCAGGGCGGGAAACGAGCAAAAACACACCATCGTAAAGCGCCATGGACTCAGACATTATTATTTAAAAAGCAACAACAGCAGAAAAAAATTCGTATAGGCCACTATGGAAAAAAAAAACAACAACAACAATTGAGGTTGTAACTGAGCTGAGGCACGAGAGGATGTACAACAGAGGTGTGCGTTGAGTAGGGAAGTTTGCGAAAAAAGTAGACAGTATTTTTTTTTTTTATAAAGCTAAGGAGAATTAAAACCAGAAGAAAGAGCTTTGAAGAAAGGGAGAAACATAAGAAGGT
>AODS02000205.1:0-16179 GCA_000331325.2 Crithidia fasciculata
CCGCCTGCTGCGTCAGCACGCCGGCGATCCAATGCTTCATCACAAAGATCGGAAAAAACACCGCGCCTTGACGGCACACCACCTCGACCAGCGTCTTGACGCGTTGGCCGTTCAGGCGCACCATCGTGTCCGACGGAACAATCGCGGACTCCGGCAGGTACCGCTGGCACACGGCGTCGAGCTCGACGTTGGACGTCTTGCCCTCGCGGAAATCACCGCCCCACACACCTCCTTGCGAAAGGCGCTCGGGACGTCGCTCCCCGCGGCACGTGCTGCCACGCCAACGGAACCCGCCTTCACCGCGACGGCTCCGGCTCCGCCGGGCATCAGTTTTTTTTTTTTGGCACAGTCTCACCGCCGCCAAACACCTGACCGCCGTCACTACCGCCTTCACCGCCACCACGGTAGTTGCCACGCGGCTGCCAGCTGTCCCCCTCGGCATGTAGCGGTTGATGCTCTGGCAGAGCCGCTGCAGGTCGGCCTTCTGGTTGCGCAGGCCGCCATGGTTGCCGCGTGCCTGTTTGAGGCCCGTGCAAAGCTCACCAAGGACAGCAAAGCCCACCGCGCGCTCTTCCTGCCGCAGCTCGTCGACCCGCCGCGACAGGTCACCCAGGAATGCCTTCAGGTCACTCAGATCAACCGGTGCGACCTGCTTGCCTTCGCTGTCGTACACCGCGGCCTGGTAGCCTCCTCCAAAGAGCGTTCGGTCCTTCCGAAAGAGGGACTCGCCAGCACCACAAGCTGGGGGACGGCCGCCGCTCACGTGTCCTGCAGCCATGCGCTTCTTCATAGCTTCGCTAAAGGTTTTCTTGCTGAGCGCCTGGAGGCGCTCCCCGCTCGGGTGCTTCCATGCCGGGAACAACGGCACCGTCAGCTCATCAATGACGGGGTCATGCCGCTCCCGCTCCATCGGCTCCATATCTTCGAAGATGAGCCAGTTGTGGAGCGGCAGCCGGTCGACCCCGTTCATATACTGGAGGATGCCCAGCATGATGGCGTGTTCGCGCGCCACATCCTCCGTGAACAAAGTGTACCTCGCGAGGAACACTTCCGTGGGTGAAAGGAGGCCGGCCTCTGCCTCCGAGAAAAAGTGCCGGCGCCTCGCCTGCAGCGTCTTCGTGGCATCGTCGCCACCGGGAAGGATGCTGAAGATGTGCCTCTGGGCCCAGCAGCACCGCCTCTTCAGGGCTCCAGTTTTTCTTCCCGCTGCTGGTGGAAGAACTGCGCAACCCCGACGTCCTCCTTGTCCTCTGCCGGCGCGACGGGCTCGAAGGACACTCCCTCCACCATCTTCTTCAGGGCTTTTTGGAAAAGCTCGTTCAGCTTCTCCGTGCTGATCACGCCATCAGCGTGGTGCTTTTCAAGCACCGCCCTCACGCACTGGTAGCGCACGACCTCGGGGCCCACCGGCGCCGCAGGAACGGCTGCCGCCTCCTTTAACCCCGCAGGGAAAGGCTCGACCTTGGTAAACCCAGACGTGGCGGATGCTCTGTGGGGAAAAAACAAAACACAAAATGAGCTCAGCTGCTGACTCAAAAACCCGCTAGCTGCAAATCCCAAAATCTGAGTATCGCTTTTGTGTCTCGCTGCTGGCGTTACGCAGGCAAGAGGACACGCGGAGACCGGAAGTAGCCACTACACAAGATATACGCATCCCGTTGTTGAAGGGAGGAGGAGGAAGAGAAGGGAGGAACACGAGCAAGAGAGAGAGAGAGTGATGACAGCACAAAGCACAGACAGCCATGTCAGTACTCAGCGCGCGCACGCAGCACAGCGGATGTTGCAGATGAGTACACCCAGTGCACACATTGGCATTGATTCACCTATTGTTGTCACCGCGGCTTCCGCCACGTCACGCCCTTGCACCGCAGCAAGCCGACAGACTCCACAAACGTAAAACAGCAAAGTGCCATTCGGCGTCCTCGGCCGCCGGCCCCGGAGATGAAACCCTAACCTTAACTCCAGCCCCAGCACTGCTCCCCTCACCCGAGCCGAGGACCGCGCTTTTCAACGGCTCAACCCGGCTGATGACAAACATTTTAGCACAATTACCGCCAAAACCCATACCAAACAGCACCGCACAACCCGAAGGCAGCCAACCAGAATCACCACCGCCATTCCCACGTGCGGAATGTCGTTCTTCGCCTCCAACTTCTCGAAGTACGTCTGGACGTGCTCGTGGAATAGCGCGTCGGCTACCTTCAAAGGCAGCAGCACAGAGGAGCGGCGCCAACAAACACAGCGCCCAAACCCCCCACGGCAACCCCGTTCCTCAGACACACATTCACAGGAAGTCAAGCGAGCTTTTCGGTGGTGCGGCGCACGGCTTTCCCTTCAACTGGGACACCGCCTGCTGAATCGCCTCGTACTTCGCCGCCCACTGTGGGTTTTTCTCCACCGTACACGGCGGATCCTGCACAAAGCCGTGCCGTACAAGTGCCTCCAGCATCGCCATGGCGTCAGCAAAGCTGAGCCCGTTTCCCCTAAAAAAACAGAGGGAAGCAACACACCGTTCAAGCCAACAAGCCGTAGATAGTGATCCTGCAGTGCTCTGAGAAAGGCCGTAGCAGCGTGCACGCTTGACAGATCGCCGCCAGGCTTTGCATCGCCACCGTCGCCCGCCTCGCGGTGCATGGTGTTCAAGTCGTCCGCAAGCTGCTCCTGTGCAGCGATACACCGGCTAAGGCCATCGTTGAAGGCCAGCACGTGCGCTCCGACGTCGTCGATGTTGCCGCGCGAGGCGGCCTCCAGTGCGTGGATGAGCTCTGGTATCGAGTACGCGCAAACACTGTTGCGGTATCCGGCAAAGAGCTCGTGCACTCTCGGCGCGCACCGCGGGAGGTCCAGCTGGGTGTCTCGCAGTGCAGTGGCCACCACCACGCGCTCATCCGTCGTGCGCAGGTGAGACGCGCGAGCGCCGCCACGTCGTCGATCGCGGCGTTGAGGAAGCGGCCAGTGACGTCTCGTTGCAGGTCTGCCACCAACTAGGCACGGCACGCCGTATTCTCTCCCTCCTGAGTGATCGCGTCCCTCTTCGTCGACAGTCACGTCGCGAAGCAGTGCGGCACCACAGAGCTTGCACGTAGGTATAGTCCCTTCTTGTTTCACAGTTGGCGCACGCAGTCCTGCACCGCGGTCTGAAGCTCCTGATAACGCAGCAGCGCGTGAGGGATCTCGCTTGTGATCAGCACCTGCAGACGATGCCTCTCCGACTTCACTGCCCTGTTCTAGTGCTGCAAAAAGTCCTCGCGCGTCATGAGGCGTGTTGTGAAGTCTGCTGCAGTGGCGGTCTGAGCGTCGAGCAGGCAGACAGTCTGACTGCTACCGGCGTGGTACTGGCGGGCAGCGCGGCGGAGAACCTGGTGGGTCGCCCGCTCGTGTTGAGCGCAGCACGGCACAACGTGAATGCCGTTTAGCTGCTTGCCGTGAGGCGTCACGTCGAGGCCGCGGCCGCCAAAAAAAAGGCAATGAAGAACACGTGGCGCACGCCAGTTGACAGCCGCGGCGAGGCATCGCCCAAAAAGCGCATTCACCTTCTCCATCAGTCGGACAGCCTCCGCCACCGTCTTCACGGCGACGAGGACGCCCTGGTCGCGACCGACGGCGCCGCGGATACTGCGTTCGATTCCGTCGTCGTACGCGGCGGCGTTGCTGTACAGCTCATGTGGAAGCTCCTGAGAAAGGGCTGAAGAGAAGGCAGGCGGAATGACGACGGGCTTGAGTTTGTACTCTCTGTCGTAGATCGCCTGCGTAGCATAGCCGCCCGCTATGCCGGTGACAGCGGTCAGACGGCCCTTGAAGCGCACAGAGAAGAGCAGCAGCGGGTTCACCGTCACAGCCGCCTCCGTCTCCCACTCCCACCGCTGCCCCTCCTTCATGCACGTCATCGTGCTGAGACCGTCCATCAGTGAAGTCGTGTAGAGCGTCTCGCCGGTTTCGGTGTTGTACGGCACCGACCTTCCCCTCACTGCTACGTAGCCCTCGTTGTTTGCTACGTCCCACACGTCATGCGCAGACGCGGCATACCGTTTAAAGCGCTCCCGTGAGAGCAAAGAATGTTTCGGGTCTCGGCTCAGAATGCCCGCGCGTTGCACCCACGCCTCCCACGCTGTCTTCTACGAGTCGTTACTGATCGCGGCGGTCATGAGAGCTGGAAAGGTCAGCGCGTCGCGGCGAGCGTCCAGCGAGGGGCCTCCGACGTACATTGCCTCCGTCAGGCTCTGCACCATCGACACGTCCGCCTCGTCCTGGATCATCCAGTGCGCAAAGCCGCGCCACTCTCGGTGTAGTGCCGCTCGTCCGCCGGGTCCAGCAACGTGCACAGCTCCTGTGCGCGATAGCGTTGCCCTCGATCGTGTACACCACGTGCGCTGCATAGACGGTATCGT
This sequence comes from Crithidia fasciculata, assembly GCA_000331325.2. Lineage (NCBI taxonomy): Eukaryota > Euglenozoa > Kinetoplastea > Trypanosomatida > Trypanosomatidae > Crithidia > Crithidia fasciculata. The sequence goes on from AODS02000205.1 coordinate 4,389, forward strand.
TTGACTTCGCCGTCCCTGCGTCTTCTGCAACAGCGCGAAGCTGGTTGACGAAGAGGAGCGTGAAGGCGCCGCTGTTGAACTCCCCATCGCCTCCACGGCGAGGTCGCAGCTGGAGGTGGCGAAGGCGACGCGATAGCCGCATTTTAGCTTGAAGGCGATCACGCAGCCGGTGACGTACGTCTTGCCCTCGCTTGTGTTGACATTGTTGGCCAGCACAGAGCCCTGCAGCAGCGCCAGCACGGCAAGCACTTGCACACGCCGGGGAAGGTACCCCTTCGAGTCCCAGTAGCCGAGCAGGATGTCGACAAGCGTGCGCCGTCTGTCGTCCTCGCTGCGAAGAATGCGCGCTTCGGTCTCCTTGACTCGTCGCTTCCCGTCGTTGCTAGCAGCTTCCTCTGCGTGCGTCCTGTGCTCCTTTGTGAAGCGTTCTAGGCGCTCCTTCCGGAGCGTGTCCGGCAGCGTGGGTGAGGCGCGAATGTCGTCATATATGCGTATGCTGCACGCAACCAGCTCGGCAGAAATGCCCACTCTCTCAGCGCGCAGGAAGGCTTTGATGTCGTCCAGCTTCTCTCCCAACTGTCCGCGGCGCGGCGGAGCTGCTGCTGATCGAGTCGCTTGATCTCATTCACCACCTGCCGCCGCTTCGCATCCCACGCCGTCCGGTATGTATGCACGGCCTGCTTGGTGAGCTTGTTGCCGCTGAGTGCGTCCTGTAGCTTCCTCAAGGGACCTTGCTGAGGCGCCGGCACGAATAGCTTCTGCAGAATTGACGAAGGGGATAAGGAGGAGAGGAAGCTCTAGCACCGCCCATCAAAGGTCAGCGTCTTGCTCTGTGCACGTGGCGGCAACGAGGCAAGGTACACCCCCAGCGCCTGTGCAAGAGCATCGAGGCCACTTGGAGACAGCGCCAGTACATCGCTGCGTGCGTTGTTCACAATCGCCTCCAGCGGTAGGCGGCATACACTCGTCCAACCCATCACGTGCGCAAAGGGCGAGGACGGTGCCGGTCCTCCTTCCGCAGCCTGCAGACGGCAGCATAACCAGCTGGTGTTTTTCGTGGCGAAGATGCCGTCCCTTCAGCCCCGTTGGCAAGTTGGCGTGAGCCTCACCGTCTCGACTCGCACCCGCGGACTATCAGCCACGCGAGCATCTGTGTCGCACCCCGCGTGTCAGCCACATCATCATGCAGAAAAGACGGCACCTGCACAAAAGAACCGGCATTTTTGAGGGAGTTGAAGACACCGTCAGCTCTTCCATGTCGGCTGGCGTGCCCACAGCCCTCTAAAGGTGCGCAGTGCAACATGAAGGAAGTGCGAGTGTCTGACAGTTGTGTGAGTCGGAGTGGTTGCTGATGAAGCTCAATGCTTTACAACGGTGCTCTCGTGCTGTGCAAATAAAGAAGTCTGCATAGACAAAGAGAGAGAGAGTGGAGGGAGAGGAAACAAAGCAGTAGGCGCCATGGTACATTATTCCCTTCCTCGCAGTACCCGCCGCCAACATAACGGCACAGCATCGGGCAACGTCGCCCAGCCTGAAACACATTTCGTAGTGCCGCACAACAATTGTGTGAACACCACAGTGCTCATACAGCTTCGCAAGGCGATCTCGCTCATTATCTCGTATAGTGCACTTTGTTCTGTGCGCGCATCTCATTGGGTTCTCATGGGAAAAAGCCAGAACGGCACGACACCACTCGAGGGCGTAGGACTGCTCGATGCAGGTGCAGGTATCTAAAGTATCACAGAACCGGGAAAAAACAAGAGAAAAGAAAAAGTTGCTTTCTTGTCTGGTAGTCAACGGCGTGACAGAGAAAAAATCAAAAAGGCATTTACGAAACGAGAAAAAAAAAGGTAATGCTATGTTGCATGTAGAGAGAAGGAACCGAAATGCAAGAAGACAAAAAGGCGAGAGCACAGAAGAGTGAGGCGCTACCTGTTGTTGGTAAGACACTCACGTAAATCTTTTGTTTTGTGAAGAGCGAGGTGACAAACGGCACACACACACACCGCAGCGCCGCTTCACAAACACTAAAAAGAAAAATGATATATCTGCTTGAAATTGATAAACAAGAAAAAAATGTCATCAGGGTTGGTTGAGGCCCGTAAAAGCTCAAACCAAAAAAGGCATCTTTCTTCGTTGACGCCGCTCCTCTGGGTGTTCACATGGACGGTGTCATTGCATTAACGGAGCACGTAATCTTGTGGCCGGTACTTATGTCATTTAAAAGGAAAAAAAGAAGAAAAGCGATTTGCTTTTCTCAAATCACCTATTTCGATGTCGGCCTTCCAGAACAACCTTGACAGATGGGGAGAAGAAAGCGGCGCTGGTCACCTCTGTGTACGAAACGTCCAGGTGCCTCAGGCTGGGACACCTGGCAAGGTCGCGGATGTCGGTCAGAGGACGATTGCCGTAAAGATAGAGTTCAGCAAGCTGCGGACAGCTGCCGAGGCCGCTGACGTTGCGTATGTTGCAGCCGCACGCTTCCACTTTCTCGAGGCTTGGTGCGCCGGCGAGCCCGCTGATGTCCTCCAGCTGATTGCAGAAATTGAGCTGAATATAGTCAAGCATTGGACAGCGACCAAGACCATCCAAATGCACCAGCCCCGTGTTGCGCGCGGTAATTACTTGTAGCGACGGTGCGCCAGCAAGACCGGTGAGGTCGCGCAACCCAACATTTTGTGCTAGGTTGATCTCCTCTAACCGCGGACAACTGCTCAGGCTTCACCGACTCAGACCGCTTCCGCACGCGTCGATATAGCTCAAAGACGGGGCACCAGCAAGGTCCCGGAGGTCCCTCAGCTCCTTATCGTACTCTACATGGAGCTCGTCGAGAAGCGGGCAGCTGTTCAGACCCTCCAAACTGTTCAACACCTCACAGCCACTTATGCTAAGCGTCTGCAGACGAGGCAATCCGGCAAGGCCCTTTGTATTCTCCAGCTCAAGGTTGAAGGACACTTCGAGGTAACGGAGCTTTGGCAAGCTGTCAAGTCCGTCAAGATTCTGTAAGTTGCAGCATGACGCATTAAGGATCTCCAGGCTTGGTGCACCAGCAAGAGAGGAGAGACTGCGCAGCTCCTCATTGTCTAAGACATTGAGTAAGGCGAGGCACGGGCAGCTCACGAGGGCGGATGCATCTGATATACCGCATTTAGTGGCCGTCAGCGACCGTAGGTGTGGCGCACCTGACAACGCAGCGAAGTTGCCCAGCTGAGTCACGCCGTCCAATGTCACCTCATGAATTGGTAGCTGCGCCACAATTTGCAGTCTCGTCGACAAGTACGCAGGCGCATTCACAAAGTTCACCGTGTGATGGCATTTAATCGTCAGCTTCTTCAGACTCGAGAAAGATCGTAAGGTGCAGAGAAACTACCACCACACCGTCCGTTACATGGTGGCGCGTTGCTAAGCGCTCAGGCTGACAGCGAGGTCAGCTGCATCACCGTCAGCGAAGCACCATCACAAATCGCCGCGTGCGCTGTTGACGCTGGTGGTCAGCTGCAGGCTTGCTTGCGCATCTTTATCTCCGGTGCGTGAAAGGGAGAGGTGAAACTTAAACAGAGCGCCACTTGAACAGAGTGCATGATTGAGAAGGGATGTGCAGTCCACGCGCTGAACAGTCTGCAGCACACATCACACATGGCAATAGGGCAGAAAGAGAGAAGAGGGCAGGTGAAGAGAGCGGTGAGATCCGCGAAGGAGAGAAGGTGCAGCAGCGAGCTGCAAGAGTCTGCATTCGCGTAAGAGGGAGAGTCGGGGAGGACGGCTAGCTAACACAGAGGCGTGGTGAAGGAGGAAGAAGGAGTTGCAGCACCGAGGTTGGAGGCTGCCACCGCACGTCTTCTCAAGGCGAACAAAATAATTTTTTGAGGGCTTTCTCTTATAAATCTTAGTTAGTAAAGCTGTGACAACAACTGTGCGAGACAAACGAAAAAAAAAGGGGAAAGTGAAAAGAGAGATAAGGAGAAGAAACTATAAACGAATGAATATTCTATATCAAGAGACAGTGCACGGCAGGTGAAGAGAAGATGCGAAAGAGGGTGCGACTGCTGTCAAATTAACTTTAAAAGAGTGAAGAGGTCGTAAAGTGAACCTTCCTTCCTCAAAAAAAAAAAATTGGGTACAAAAACGAGTCGTCTGTGCCCTCTCAAAAAGCTGTGGGAGAGGTAGCAGACAGAAAAAAAAAAAAAAGCAGCAAGCACATAAAACAAGAAAGCAGTTGCGGCGTCAGTGGTCACCTCCAACACGCGTCGACAATCAGTGCTAAAAAGCACGAGCGCTGACAGTGGGGAGAATGCTCGAGTGACAAAAGTAGGAAAAAAAAAAAGAAAGAAACTAACTCTTGGCTTGGTTGGAAATTGAGAAAGAGGAAAAGGAATTGAAAGAAAGACAACAAAAAATGGAAATACCACCACCTAGTTCGTTCTAGTTGAGGCGGAGTAGATCAAAACAATCGAGAACCGGATGTGTCACAAAAACACAGTGAGAAATTTAGATGGCGCTAAGAAGAGTAAAGCAGAACAAACGATGGACTAAGAGTTAGAAAAAAAAGGTTGAATTTATACGTGAGGGAGCGTAGAACTCGCGTGTGGTAAGTAGAGAGAATACGAAAAAGAAAGAGAGAGAGCAGAAAGCATTTAGCGATAAAAATGTCGGAGGGTGGGTCTCGGTGCTTATGCAACAAGGCGAGTGCGGCGCGACGGGCCCGATACATCGACAGCGCGTTGCCATCACCTCCAGCACGCTACGCGTCGCGCTCGGAACGCCCGGGGAACGTCACCAGCACAAAGGGTCCAGAACCACGACGCGAATAGAGCTCCAAGGTGAAGCTCTCGGTACGGTTCACGTTGTGGAAGCCGCCGTGCACGTTCAGCCAGGCAATGATGTCGAAACCACCTCTCAAGGCGGCGAGCCTGTCGTCCTCCGTCATTTATTGTCAGCAAGAGACGACACAGACTCAGGCAGCCGTGCAGAGCATCAAGACGCTCCACAGGACAGTCTCTCACATCCAGATTCTGGAGAGACGGCGCGCCGGTCACACCAGCGAGGCTTCCGGAGGTGGTGGTTGGCACTCACATCCACAAAGTGGAGTAGGGGACAGTCCGCCAGGCCGCTGACATCACGCAGGTCGCACCCTGCTCGCCTCAAGATGACGCAGGGACGGCGATCCGCGGAGACCCGAAAGGCTGGTGAGCCGCGCGTTGGATGAAACGACAAGACGGGAGAGGCACGGGCAGCGGCTAAGGCCGCTCAGGTCCTCCAACCCGCAGTCCTCCGCAGCCAACACCGCCAGATGCGGCGCTCCTCCAATCTCGGAGAGACGCCGCAATCTCGGCAGCGCAGAGAGGTGAAGCTCCCTGAGCGACGGAGCGGCTTCCAAACCCGCCACGGACTCCAACCCGCACTCCCTCCCACGCACGCACCAAAGAAATCGCCAGCCGACAAACGCGGAGAAGTCGCGGAACTCGGTGAAGCCCACCAGCTCCACCTCCTCCACCCCCATCCCCGCAGCTGCCCTCAGCGCAGCACGCACCGCCGACGCAGAGGAATGGTCGTCGGGGCGCCGCCGTGCACCTCAGAATAAGCCTTCTCACGTTGACAAACGCAAGAAGCCTTCCGAGGACGGTGTCGCGGCGCTCGACGCACCACGCTGACGCGTCCACCTCGACGCAGAGCGTCGCCACACGTTGTATCTCTGCTTTAGAGAGCACGCCGAGCACGGCGACGTTGGTGTCGTCGACGGGACAACGACCAAGGCAGCCCCGCACCGACGTGCCCACCAACAACCGACAACGTGAATGACGTGTAGGGCGGCTGCTCGGTAAACTCCGGCAGCTGGTACTCCAGACGAGAGTCCGGAGCCGCCCACCACACCGCCGCGGAAGCCGTAGCCGGTGCGAGCCTACCAGCGCCTCCGTGTCGAGGCGCAGCTGGTGGGCTCACAGCAGCGAGCCGTGGTCGCGGGTGTGCTGCAGGGTTTCCTGCGGCACAAAGCTCATCACCTGAGCCAGCCCCGTCCGCTGGTAGGTAAGAGAGGGCGGTGCGGACGTCGCCAGCCACGGGAACTTCCCCCGAGGGAGAGGCACAGATCGACCACGTGCGCGGCGTAATCGGACGCCATCCTGTTCGTGGTGGTGAGATCCATCGTGGACGTGTGTGATGCGAGGAGGGCAGAAAAGCGATTCCTGGTGCTGTTGCTTTTGTTTCTTTCCGTGGTAGTCGCGAATGAGAAAGACGAGAAGTGAGGTGCGCACGGAGAAAAAGAAGGACAGGAAAGCTTCGCTGTGTCGGCGTGGGTTGCTTGCCTGCTGAGGCGGGTGTCTTGCTGCTGGAGGCTGAAAAAAAAAAAGACGACACACCCGTGTTCAGAGAGGAAAGAGGAAGAGTAGGAAAGATGTAGTGAGAAAGATTAAACAGAAGAAAAGGAAGAACGCTAATAGATGTGCGTGAAACACGACGGCGCTGTGTGTGGCTCATCGCACGCCACTGGCAGGAGAGCATGACAGCAGTCCTTCGCTTTCGATCAAGCGAAGAAGATACTCTACAAGACCCCAGCTCCGTGAGTTCGCACACCTTTTACGCCACCAACACGCTCTACTTAACCAAAAAAAGCACACGCTGCCTTTCGACCGCCAGTAAATATGCACTCCGCTGCGGCAATCATCCCAATAAGAAAGAGAACCCCTCACAAACATCTCCACGCACATCACCGCTCTCTCCACCCCAAATTCTTTTTTTTGTGTGTTGCTGAATAGCTTTGGCCGACAAAAGTAGATGTACAACAGGGTTCGGCAGGTTGCTCAACAGTGACCTGTATGAGAGGCGTTGAGATGGAAAAGCAATGTATATTTCCCGTTTCCTTTTTTTTGTCCATTACGTAGCACGCCCGCTACACTAATACGTCTCGTTGACACACCTCGCCCATCACCTTCCACCACCAAGCGTGATGAGATCTCTAAGAGAAGAAAAGTGACTGCCCAGGTTCGCCTCCTTCGCTGCTCCGCGGTACTTGAAGGGGAGCGTTCCGGTACCCGCATCCCTTCAGGGCTCGAGCCTCGGCAGTGTTGGTGTGCCTTAGATCGACGACCGCGGCCCAGCAAGTCCACATTCTGAGTCGATAAAAAAGGAGTTTCATTAGTAAGAGAAAAATAATAGAGGGAAGAGTTAAGTATATGAAAGAGCCTCGTTCCGTCACTCTATCTGTATCGCCTGGCATTGCGGAAACAAAAAGTTCACTTTTTTCTTTTCCTGACTGCGACTCTAGCGAGGGCAATTCACACATACACACACACACATCCGCTAAAGCACTAGGAAAGCAAGGAACGTGGAGGAAAGCACCGAGAAAGGAAAAAATAACTCACTTTTGTGTATGGTTGTATATGCGGGTTTTATTTTACCAAAAAATTAAAATCTGAAAAAAGAAAAATACACACTTCAAGCAGCAGCTCAAAAAACTCGACAGTGACATTTGGTAAAAGAAAAACAGAGGCGGGCTTGGAAAGTCAAATAAACGCTGTAGAGTCGTTGTTGTGTGCTTGTGTGTCTTTTATTTTTCCCCGGTTTGTCGGAAGTGAGGCGACTAAGCAGTTGAACCCGTGACTTGAGTGGGGTTATACTGCTCCATTCGCTTACGCTCAAGCGCCGGCTACGGGTACAAAACAGAGGGACTGTGCCGATATATAACAAAGAAGATGAAGCACTGATCCATTTTTTAGAAAAGGCAGAAAAAAGCATTCGGAAGAAAAGTGTGTCGTCCGCAGCAGTATCGCGCACCAACGAAACAGTGTGCCACACCAGTTGCTGCTTTCGACGAACAACAATGATGAGACCGAGATGTAAGAAAAACGAAAACTTTACCTTCGTGACAGTCGCCCTACATCGCCGCACCCACGGACGACAGCGAGGTGTACCAGCGACGGGTGTAGGACAGGTACGACGCCGCACCACTCAGCACACCAGTCACCGCGCACACGGCGGACGAAACAAGCGACGGCGTTGACGACGGCTGCTCTGGGAAAGACGGCACTGGTGGCGCCACTTCTTCTTTATCCTCCACCATTGTCTCAGGCGTGGCGGTTTCCGCGTCGCTCTCGGAAAGGTCCTCGTCCCACTTGTACCACGTATAGTTGGTGGGGACCGCGAAAACTGAGCCGGCCGTCGTCGTAGAGCCGTTGTCCGTGCTGCCAAACGTCATGAGTACGGAAAGAGTAAAAACAAGAAGAAAGTGTGTATTTACTGAAGTGTCGTGTTTTAGAAAAAAAAGACGGAAAACAGAAGCGTTGAGAGGGCTGTGGAGTCGCTTAAACACCTATGTGTCACTCTGGAGACAAGAAAAGTAAGAAGAGAGAGAAGGGGAAAGTGGGTCGGGTTTGTGAAAAGCATCCCGTCTATTGTGCGTGAGACTCTCTGTAACAGTGCAGAACTTTTTTTTTTCCGCAACCGAAGTCACCAGAAGATACAAATAGCGCCACCTGATGTCTTGCAATTTGACCGTGTTACAAAAAGCCACACCTCTTTGCTCTGTCCTCTCATCGAACGCTTTCATCCGGGAGCTGTTCGACACCGCAAAGAGTGCAGTCGCCACCACTGACAATGCAAAGGTCCTCTGCCCTCCGCCAGCGGATCGCGCAACGTCTTCCGCCTCAACCTACAGTCTCGGCTTATGAATGCATTTTTTTCGGCTGGAACAAGCCAAGAGTAGCTACTCTGCCTCTGCGCATATGCCATTTCAAGTATAAATCCGAAGTAGCACACGGAAGAGCCCCGACGAGTCGTACAAACACAGTCGAAACCGTGCCCCTCGATCGCCCGCGGCGCAGCCATCGTGACTTGCTCGAAAGCTTTTTTTTTCCGAATTGCCACTGTCGTCTCACCTGGCCACAGCACTCCGGCTTTTACGACGTGTGTGTAAGTCGATGATTGTAGGTGTACGTGTGCTCTTCAGGACCTCCAACTCCGACACCCTTTCCCACAATCCACCCTGGGAACGCTCTCTCCGCGAAGAGCGAGCAAGAACTCAAGATGAGAAGAGGGAAGAGGTAGAGAAGTTGCCCATGAAGGAGCTCAATATCCACACAAGCACAACGCACACACACAGCCTTCGTATACATAAAAGTGGCTCTCCGGTAGAAACGCCTAGTGGTTTTTTTTTTCTCATTTGACCAAAAAAAAAAGGAGGAGGGAGATAAAAAAAAAATACAAAAAGAAAAAAACAGCGTCTAAAAAGATCTGTTCGTTACAGCGTAAATGAAGAAGAAAGGAAAGGAAATGAGGGGAAGAATTGGGAAAAGGGAGAGGAAGAAAGCGCGTCGATGCACCAACCACCCTACTCCCTTTTCTCAAGCTCTCTAGTAAGCCTCCTCCTCCCGCGAACTCGCCCTCCTCCTCGACGGTGGCGTCCTGGTACTGCTGGTACTCCGACACGAGGTCGTTCATGTTCGACTCCGCCTCCGTGAACTCCATCTCGTCCATGCCCTCGCCGGTGTACCAGTGCAGGAAGGCCTTGCGGCGGAACATGCCCGTGAACTGCTCGCCCACGCGGCGGAACATCTCCTGGATGCAGGTGTTGTTGCCGATGAACGTCACAGACATCTTCAGGCCCTTCGGCGGGATATCGCAGATGGACGACTTGATGTTGTTCGGGATCCACTCGATGAAGTAGCTGGAGTTCTTGTTCTGCACGTTCAGCATCTGCTCGTCCACCTCCTTGGTCGACATGCGGCCGCGGAACAGCGCCGACGCCGTCAGGTAGCGGCCGTGGCGCGGGTCCGCCGCCTGCATCATGTTCTTCGCGTCGAACATCTGCTGCGTCAGCTCCGCCACGGACAGGCCGCGGTACTGCTGCGAGCCGCGGCTCGTCAGCGGCGCGAAGCCCATCATGAAGAAGTGCAGGCGCGGGAACGGCACCAGGTTCACCGCCAGCTTGCGCAGGTCGGAGTTCAGCTGGCCCGGGAAGCGCAGGCAGCACGTCACGCCGGACATCACAGCAGCCACCAGGTGGTTCAGGTCGCCGAACGTCGGCGTCGTCAGCTTCAGCGTGCCGGTAAGCAAATATCGTACAGAGCCTCATTGTCGATGCACATCGACTCGTCGGAGTTCTCCACCAGCTGGTGCACCGACAGCGTCGTGTTGTACGGCTCCACCACCGTGTCCGACACGCGCGGCGACGGGATGACGGAGAAGGTCATCATGATCCGGTCCGGGTACTCCTCGCGCAGCTTCGAGATGAGCAGCGTGCCCATGCCGGAGCCCGTGCCGCCGCCCAGCGAGTGCGACAGCTGGAAGCCCTGCAGGCAGTCGCAGCTCTCCGCCTCCTTGCGGCACACGTCCAGCACGGAGTCGATCAGCTCCGCACCCTCCGTGTAGTGGCCCTTGGCCCAGTTGTTGCCGGCGCCGGACTGCCCAAAGATGAAGTTGTCCGGGCGGAACAGCTGGCCGTAGGGACCCGCGCGCACAGAGTCCATCGTGCCCGGCTCGAGGTCCATCAGAACAGCGCGCGGCACGTAGCGGCCGCCCGTCGACTCGTCAAAGTACACGTTGATGCGCTCCAGCTGCAGGTCCGAGTCGCCCTGGTAGGAACCAGTCGGATCGACGAGGGCCGTGTCTGCATTCACTGATTAACCTCCAGAACTTCGAGCCGATCTGGTTGCCGCACTGGCCGGCCTGGCAGGAGACGATTTCACGCATGGTTGTAAAGGTTTTTTAAGGGGTTTTTGAAGAAAGGAAAATACCGGAGACTTATGCTCTCACTTTAGAATGCGAAATGAGGGGTGTGTGGCGGTGCGGCGCGTGGTTTTGATTGCGTCAGTGGAACACGAAAAGAGGGGACGAAGAGGCGGCGACAGGTAAGAGAGGAGAAAGAAAGCATGAAGTGCATACGGTAGCGTCACTTACCAATTTGAAAGACAGAAACAGGTTTCTGAAAAGGGATCAGAATAATTTCCTTCTTTTTTTTTGCATAATATCTAGATTGCTTAACACAAGAGTTGTGCATTGCACATAGGGCGGTCTTTCTTTTTTGTAGCACGATGCATCAGAAGCAACAAGAAAAAGCAAACAAAACACAACAGACAACAAGGAGAGAAAAGATGCTCTTTACTTCAAAGAGAGAGGAGAGAGTGGAAAAAAAAAACAGAAGCCAGAAGAGAAAGCAGAGAAAATACAAAAAACATGTGGGTCTTCATCGACGTTTGTCTTTTTTTATGCAAAGAAAAAGGGAAGCACCGACACGCTAAATTACGTTGAATTGCACGAGGAAGAAACCTACCAGTGCGATGATAAGAAAGACGCAGCACACATACAGGAAGCAGTTCATCGGCCTCGTTTCCTTCAGGAATTTGTTCAGTCGGCGGTTAATACGCTTCAGCTGCTGTGTTTGCTTGTCGATCGTCTGCTCCGTCTTCTCCAGCATCTCGTTCTGCATGTCCAGCTGTGCACCGATCTGCACGGCAACCTCGTGCAGGCGGCCCACGCCTTCCTTCAAGCGGTCGAGACCGCGTTAATCTTTGCGTCCTGCAGCGCAATCGTCTTCATCTGCTCCTTCGTCTCCTCGTTGTCCTGCAGCTTGCCGCCGCCGGCTGTGTTGTCGACAAAGACGACGTCCTTCTGCGGCAGCGGGTTGCCGTCAGCGTCCTTGGTGCGACGCATTCCCATGAGTTGCTCCCGCAGCTGCGCCTTCTTGCCCAGCTGCGTTTCCTCGAACGTGTTCACCTGCTTTGGCCCGCCCTCCACGCGCTGCGCATCCATCTCCTTCAAGTTCTGCAGCGTGCCCTCGCAGTCGCTGTACTGAGACCGC